>JAJOOS010005114.1:0-48276 GCA_029582725.1 Solanum chiquidenum | reverse complement strand
GGGTTAGACCCATTTCCCACTCAATTTGACCCCCTGAATAAGAATATGAAGTCAAATTTCCGAAATCATGCACGGATTTTGAGATATATGGAAATTACAATTATAGGTGTTTCCGAAGCACATTTTTCGGGCATTTTTGGGGTCGTTTCACATTGGGTTTTGGCAGTCGTTGTATTGAAGGAACGACGCATAAAGGTGTATGATTCGATGTCCTCATCTAGGACTAACAGAAAATTATCCTCCGAGATTCAAAAGTTGTTTACAATGTTGCCAAAGTACCTTGAATCCAGCAGATATTTTGAGCAAAAAGACCGAACCAACTGTTCAGTTCTTGAATCTTACTACGAAAAGAACAAATCTCACCCATTCGAAATCATACATGTTACTGGTATTGCCCAACAAGCAAGCAATAGTTTGTGAGTATCACATTATTATTTTTGTCTTACCACTATCAAAATGTGATGTTATTAGGTTTATTATATTTTCTAATTGATGATATACCATGCATATATTGTGGAATTTTTGTTGATGCATATGTTGAGTTTTTGAGTGATGAACTACAAGTACCATCTTATGGAATTATTTCTGAAACCCTTTGCATGAGATATGCTTCACTTCTATGAAATTATGGGATTTTAAAGGCTCAAAGTGACTATGTTAGTAACAATGAATACCCACAGAGGCCTAGACCTAAAAAAGTAAAGTTGGATGAAAATGTTGTGGTTACCACCATTGATTAGATATAGTTTTGATGGTTATGTATACCATTGTGAATTACCTTTTTGTTGATAAGTTGTAAAAAACAATTGGTAAAGTGTTCATTTTTATGATAATATTAATATTAATATTAATTATTATTATTATTATATTTATTTTGTTGGAACAAATGTCAATTATGATGGAAAGGAAGAAATGTGGTATCTGTGGCAACATATATAACATCTGTTGTAAAAAAAACCCACAGAATTATCTGCATGTGGCCCAACAGAAAAGAGATATGTGGCAACATATGTCATTTTGAATTGTCATATGTTAAAATTAAAAAAAAAAATTAAAAGGTAAAAAAAAATCGTCCTTCCCTTTCCCTCTCTCCTCTATAAAAGGTCGTTTCATATTCTAAATTTAATTTATTTTTACTAATTTCCGATTTCTTTTCTCTTCTTTCCTTTCATCTATATCTCTTGTCTCCATTATTCTTCTTTTTCTTCACAGATTCAGTTGTTGTTGCGGTATTTTCTACAACATCAGTGTAATCTGTTGTGATATTTTGGTCGTCGTTTCCCTCATCATTCCTAATTTATCATTGATATCTTCTCAGGTAAAATTTAATTAGGGTTTTAAAATATTTACTGCTGTTAAATCAGGGTGTTTTTAGTGGTTTATCACTTATTTGTTTGTATGATGGTTGGTTTGGTTGGTTGTTATTCCTTTTGAAATATTATCTGGTTTCAAAAAGCTTAATCTCTAGTTGGTTGGTTAGGGTTTAGGGAGGATTTTGTGGTTTGTTGGTTGGTTCATGTGTGGTATTGAATCATATTTTTTGTTTGTGTTGTTGTATGTGTGTTGTGTTGTTATTTTTGTTAAGAAATATTTGATTTTGTGATTGCAAATACAAATATATTGCCTCTTGTCAAAAGAAAAATTGTATTAACAATGAAACAACTGACACAAAGATCCAGAAGAGGCCTAGGACTAAAACTTGTAGGAAGAAGAATGAAAATTCTACTTCCACTCTTTTTAGAAGAACTTGCATCTGAAGTAGTTTTTTCTTCTCAAGTAGAACCAAAATTTTCTCAAAAAGAATATGAAGAAATAGAAGAAGAAAAAAATGAAGTTGATGATGATGAAGAAAGAGAAGAAGAAAGAAATGAAGTTGATGATGATGAAAAAAGAGAAGAAGAAAAAAATGAAGTTGAGGAAGAAGAAGGAAAAAAATGAAGTTGAGGAAGAAAAAGGAAAAAAAATTAAGTTGAGGAAGAAGAAGGAAAAAAAATGGAGTTGAGGAAGAAGAAGGAAAAAAATGAAGTTGAGGAAGAAGAAGAGAAAAAAAAAAGAAGTTGAGGAAGAAGAAGGAAAAAAAAAGAAGTTGAGGAAGAAGAACAAAAAAAATGAGGAAAAAGAAGAAAAAAAAATGAGGAAAAAGAAGAAAAAAAAAATGAAGTTGACGAAGATAAAGGAAAAAATAAAGAAGTTGAGGAAGAAGAAGAAAAAAAATGAAGTTGAGGAAGAAGAAGAAAAAATAAATAAAGTTGAGGATGATGGGATCAAAATTGTCAATGCACACTTTTTCTGTGCATTTCCAGCCTAATGCTACTGGTGATAGCATTATAAGGTCAGCCTTGGGAAAATCTTTCGAATCCTTAAGAACCATACTCCAGAAGAATGCTTTGGAAGTTTTTTTTAGGAATAGTTGTTTTGGTCAAAATCTTGATTTGCCAGAAAAAAATAATACACGTTTTCAAATGACTATGGTCTATGAACTTCTGAAAAGAAGGTTCATTTTTTAGAATAATGAAAAGAAGGATAATGTGTTGATTAATTATTGTAGCATGCCACTCTTCTTTGGCAAACAAGAGTTTGCCATAGTTACAGGGTTAAAATGTCATTCTCCTTCTAAGAAAATCCCTAAATTCACAGTAAAAAAATAACCACGGAGAAGAAAGAAAGGAGAAGCACAAACAAGTAAGGAGCAGTCAACTGAAGAGCAGAATTTGGTGTCCCTTGTTGGCCCAAGCTCCAAAAATCCCCAATTGATATATTTGTTTAATGACAAGGATACAACAAAGAAGCACAAGGAGTCATTGTGCTTACTTTGGTTTGTACATAATGTACTTTTGATCAAAGATGTCAACAACATACCCCTTAAATTGGTGAAGTTATCTAAGGATATTGATGCTTTCAACAACTATCCTTGGGGTCATGACAACTACGAATTAACTGTCAAATACTTGTTGGCTCATTTATCTTCAAAGACCAATAACTTATTTGGCTTTCCATGGGATTTCATGGTAAACATAAATGTTCTTAATATTTTATATTTTATTGAATAATTCAACATTTGATTTGTGACATGTTTTACTTTTTTATAGGCTTGGGTATTTGAAGTCATTCCTCATTTGAGGCATCAAGTAACTACAAAAGAAGAGATTTCATCTCCAAGGATATTGAGATGATTGAGAGCCAAAAATATCAAAAATCCTCCAGATCTTTTTAACCCTCCTCATGATGCAATAGGTTGTTATATTACACCCACATGTTGCAACATATCACCCATCTGTAGTAACATATGACACATTTGTTACAACATCTCCAAATATTTCTATGGATGACTCATATTTATAATTTTAAGTTGTGCATTCATGGCTTGTCCCAATAGAAAAGGAATAGCAAATGCCATTTCTGATTACTTTAGGATTGGTTGAAACCTTATTTGGTCCTGTAGTTGATATAGTTAAAAGGGAATTTCTTGGAGCCACAACCATCAAAAGAGCAAGACTTGATGATCAACAGTTAGTTGTTTTTTACGAGGATGATATGGTTGATGCGGCTATAAGGGCTGGTGTTAATATTGGTGTTGGTGTTGGTGCTGGTGCTGGTGTTGGTTTTGGTGGACTAAGTGTTGGGGCTACCTCTTGTAGTCGATGATGTGGCTTTCTATGTGAGAAGAGCAAGAAACATGATGAAGATTCTATTATGTATCTTCAAACATTGAGTCAGGAAATTTAAAAACAAGAGAGAGGTCAAGGCCATTCCATCAAAGAATGTTCGGGATCCATATACTCCACAGGCCAAGAGGAGAAAAAAATCCTTTATCAAGGCAATAAAAAATTTGAAGAAGAAAATATTTGGAGAATTGCCAATGGCCGTAGCAGAGAAACTACTGGAGCTCAAGCATGTGAATCTTTATAAGCGTGTGCCTATAGCTCAAAAGAACAAACTGGTGGAACTGATGAGAAGAAAGGATTTGCGTTTACAATACGGCTTGCATTATTTTAGTGGTGATGATTTCAGGACCATGACAAGCATGGATATTTGGTGGAAAGGCTGGGTAATTTTTCTCTCCTAGTACCTTCAATTTATAATGTTTGTTTGTTTTATCTTTTCAATTATTACTCTTCTTTAATCTTTAATACTATTTTTTATTTCAGTATATTGATGAAATTCCTAGCCTCATGCGGGAGAGGCATTTGAGATACCCTGAGTATAATGATTCCACGAATAAAATCATGGATCTCAACTTCTATACCAACTTCAAACAAATGTATGACAGAATCAGCGAGGAGGCAACAACAGTTGGTGGAAAAATCTTTACACAGTTAATTAATGATTTTGCATGGAATGATGATATGATTGAGTACGTCAAGGGCATTAGACCATATCCTGGAGGCATGGATTGGATTGGTGCAAAAAGGACTCTGCCAGCCATGAACCTGAAAAAACTCATTTTGTGACTCTTAAGATCCTCTTGCACGACGGTCGCATGAATGCTTATGACTGCAACCTGATGGGTATGGAACATGCCAAATTTTTGACATTCATACAACCTGTGTTCGAGTTGCTGCCAAGATTGTTGAAGCAAAGTGGAATAATAAAGCATTTGCCAGATAAGTTTCTCAATGAACCATGGGAATTTGAAGGTCGTTTGGAACCCATGGTAAAAAAATAACACCAAAGCCGCGTTCGGGTCATATTTGCTTACATTTATTGAACATTTGATTACCAACACAACAATTCAATCTCCCCAAACCCTGTTGTGTGACAATACAATTGGTCGAATGCAATGGAATTGGGCTGCTGGGATAGTATCTAGGAGCTTGGAGCCTTGACAATATTTTTGTAATTAATGACAGTGTTTTATTTATTTAGTTATGTTATGGTATCTTATATTGAGAGCAAGTACATAGTATGTGATGTTATCTAGAGAGAAAGTACTTAATCAAATGTTGCTACATAAGGGTGATATGTTACAACAGATAAATCATTTGTAGCAACATATGATTCATATGTTGCAACTTTTGACTCATATGTAGCACCACATGTGTCATCTATAGCAACATATGCCTCATATGTTGCAATATTTGACTCATATGTAGCACCATATGGGTCATGTGTAGCAACAATACTGATGTTATGTTATGTTAAGAACAAGTAAAAACATTGAAATAAGAGTGCAAAACTATAATTATTTATTTTCACAACTATGATAATTTTAATGGTTGTACACAACTACATAAGAATTTTTCATCCTCCACAATATTCTTCTTCTTGGTAATGCTTAAAAATAGAAAAAAAAAACCACAACAATCAACACGAAGATTAGCTTCCAGTTGTTATAACATTTGGTCTTCTTCTTCTCATTCATCACCCATTTGTTACTTCTTTTAATATGACTTTCTTCATCAATTACCAACTCCTTAATTATCTTCGCCAATCTCAGAATAACGAACTTGGATCGTATATCAACATTTTCACAATCCCTCCATCTAAAGAAGTTGCATGCATTCTCCTAAAATAAATACCACAAAGACATTTAAATTTAAAAAAAAAACAAAATAAAGACAATCTCAAGTCTCCAGGCCCAGATGTAGAAATGTACAACACGATAGCGTGGACAAAACCAAAATCTTCGACCTGGATTGTCCTTAGACCATGAAGTTTGCATTGAAAGTAAGTCTTCATGTTTGCAATATATTTTCACACCCACATGGGATCATTCTCATCATTACAAATTCGATTCAATATTGCATTTGACATTATATCTCAAGTAACAAAAACAAACAAAACTCATTCATAAGATCTAGAGTACTGAGCTATAAAGAACTCATTCTTACCCAACGACTTTATTGCAAAAATTAATGATTTCATTGATTTGACAATACATGACAGTACTGAAATTATTTATTGATTTGGTTTAACCAAAGGCCAATCAATTAGTTGCGTGTTAAAAAATAAAGAACAGAAAAGACTGATGAAATAAATAACATCACTATATCCCATGCACTCCAGAGATCTGAAATCCATGCAAAGAGAGGCAGAGAAGAAAGAGAAGAGAGAGAAAGCGAAGCGGCGAGGAAGAAAATGAAAACCCTATTCTTGAAATGAAAATGAAAACCCTAATTTATATATATCCCTTCTAAAAATGAAATAATGGGCCGATTAAGCCAGTTTTAGTTGAGGTTTGGCTTGCCTATGACTTTTATAAAGTACTTACTTATTTTAAGATGTTGCAACATATGTCAATTATGTGTACATGCAAGTAGTATCACCATTAATAAAGAGGAATTCAAGCACATTATTTGGCAAACATAAACATGCCATTGATAACTAGGCTATATATCCATATTAACTAGTTGATATAGTGACATGAAAGGCTAGCCTAGGCTACATATCCATATTTTCAAGGAATTAACGCCAACAAAAACAACAAAATTTACATCTGAAATTGATACACTCAAATTACACCTCCCTAAAGAAGTATAAATGATCATTGTCAAATAAAGAACCCAACTTGTAGGTTGAGGTTGATCTCATGAGGAATATGGTTTAGACTTAAACTTAACTCACGATTATATTCGTTTATTCAACTTATTTCCGAGACAAGTAAGTAAAGGGGGGGTTGTAAAACAAATAACTGATTATTGTCAAGTAACAAGTGAGCAAGATTCGAACTTTGTTGTTATCAGTGGGAGATAGAAACTAGGGTGTATGTGTTCCCCATAAACTCTTAACGCGGTAATCCTAATAATAGTAATTATTTCCTAGTGTATCACATGCAAAGTGATAAGTTATGTATCCCTAAGTGCTTACTCCGCCAAATAGGAAATTTCACCCCGCACCTTGGTTCGGCTACGTGTGTATAATTTACTAACCCTTACCTTTTACCTCAGATTAGACATCACATCAATGTATGACTTAGATTTCACCCTCGCACCAATTGACATTAGACTATTAGATACTATCACACTAAATCTCCGTTGATAATTCTTTCTTATTAACTACTGATGAGTCCACGATTTGGACTCTTTTAGGGCTTTATTTTGATAGATTTAGTGTCCTCAGATGCATATTTTTTCTTAATAACTGTTGAAAATCCTTGAGTTTCAGGTATTTGGAGTTAGAGACTAAGCATGGACACTATTGGGCTGAAAGGAACAAGGAAGCTGAAAGAACAAAGAAATGACGGCTTGAGGATCGCCTAAACTATTAGGTGAGTCCCCAAATGACTATGGTCTCGCCTAATGTTCCAGTGTGATAAGCTCTAAGGGAGAAAATCGAGTCGGTGAGATAAAGGAGCAGTCGGCGAGTCGTCGAACGATTCTGCGATGCAGTACTCCATCGCCCAATGTTACATAACTTGAATTTACTGAAGGCCAATGCAGAAAGGCGATGAACCAGACAAAAGGGCGGATCGCCGAGTTGATCAGTGATCCCGACTAACTCTGCCGAGTGGTCTTTCGCATCACATTTTTTGACAACTATATATACTTGTTTAAATTTTTAGCTTAGTATCACATTTTTGTGTGCAATCAGATTTTGTAGGGAATCATATTAATTTCAGTTTTGACAACTTATAGTTTTGGACACTTTGTTCCTTAGCTTTGAAGATTTGAAGATTTCCATTTCTAAGCAATTGGAAGTGGGTGTTGAAGATTCTTCATCTTAGACGTGTGTAAATTCAATATCTATCGTACCCATTTGATGGAAACACTTTTCGGTATCAATTCCTATCTCTTTACTATGTCTAGCTAAAACCCCAATTCTTGGGGTGCGATTATGTGAATATGGGTTGAAATTACAACAGGGTATTGCTAATAGATAGTTAATTTATTGTTTAAAGGTGATTTCGTTCAGTAGTTGTGTTTGAATTTAATGGAGTTGTAGTTGCAAACACAATTTTATCTTCGTGTTTTTGACTTGCTCAAGAGAGAGGTTTTAAAACCAAAACTACTGAATCGATAGTATGTGGTAATTGGGTTGTTGTGGGTTCAACTCGAGAGAGTGAATCCTAAACCATCTCCCACACATTCAGCTCGAGAGAGTGAATGGACTAAGGCGAAGGCTATGCTTCATTGCCACTTATTGGTGTTCGATAGAAACTGATTTGATTCGGGGTAAATTGTTCGAGAGAAAATTTACCCCCACTAAAATCTAGCTTAGTTACCAATTTACAGCGATTTACTATCAATAACATTTACCCAGTTGTTTTTTTTAGCCCATATTGCTATCACGTCCCAAGAATCCCGTCTCCATATTCGTATTTTGTATTAATTATTGTTTTAGTTGATAATTGATTACAAAACCCCCCTTTGATACTTGACACTTGTGTCACCCTTTAATTTATCATGTTTTTCTTCATAAATTTTTGTATCTATAATTAACTTGAACACATTTATGCTTTTCTATTGATTCTCAATTATGAGCCGCTCCCTTGGGACTCGACCCCAACTCACTAGTTGGGTTATATTACTATTGAACGACCGTGGACGCTTAGTATTAGATGAAGCGCCCGGATATGTCAAATCAAAATGGCGCCGCTGTCGGGGAGTGGTTGTAATTGAGAATTTTTAGTAAGTTGAATTTTGCTCTTGTTAGTTGTAGTGATACTTACTCAATTTTTAACTTTGTTTTGTTTGCTTATGCTTTGAAATAGAAGAGGTGAGCATGTCGGGCAGTAATTGCGAACCAATGGATTTCCCTTCGTTAGAAGTGATGATGTTCAAGGATTGCATTCTAACCTTCAAACAATTGGAAGGTGAAAGGATTCACGAGTTGTGGCTAAGGTTTAAAGCACTGCTGGTTTAATGCCCAATTCATGAAATACCCGATGTAGTCCTTCTGGAATGTTTTTACAGGAGTCTTAGTCCTGGGAATAAGGTGGTAGCTGATCAACTCATCTCGAGTGGTATTGCATAATAACCCTATGTGATAGCAGCCCAACTGCTTGATCACTTGGCCGAGACAAACCAAGAGGTCGAGAGGGACTTCATGTTAACCGCACTGGTAACTCAGCTGGACGATTTGGCCAACAAAATATCAGAGATTGAAATTCAGTGCAAAGGAAAAGAAAGATACATACCCCCTCATGAGCGGAAAATATCTGAAAACAATGAGAGTAAATGTGTCGAGGATACGTTGTTAATCATTCTCCAAAAGATCAGTGAGCAAGATAGAGTGCTAGAAGAGATGAAGGAGAATATTGAAGTGCTAAATCAGATGATCGGTTCTCACTCTTGATCTATCCAGCTAATTGAAACTCTCATGGGTCATGTATTGCCTCAGTTCCACCCAAATGAATAATTGGGGTTACCTAGTCGCACTAGGGACAACCCCAATAATGGAGTTTGAGTAAGAACTTGCGTTGTGCCACGACGTTAACTAAGGCGCTTCTTGGGAGGCAACCCAAGGTTTTATCGCTTTAAATTGTTATTTTAGAATAATGGTGTGTTGATTGTACATGTTAAAGTGTGGAAAATGTTTGAAAAGTGTAGATTGGCGAGCTAAAGCCCAGTCGGCGTATCGCCGAAGAGGTTGGCGACCATGACCCAGACCGCCATTAGACTCAATAAAATTTTACATTGGAGTCTGTAAAATTTGGCGAGCCCATGAAATTATTGTTGTTTGGACCACCAAATCCACTGAGGGTCCTGTAAAACTCGGCGAGGTAAGTAACCATTTGGTGTTTCACCGAGTGGGTCAGCGAGCATGACTAAAGTCGCCAAATGGGCAGGAACTGAACAGTTTTTATAAGGCCTAAGGTTTAAATTTACAAACTCTTCACTTTACCTCACTTTAAATCTTCACAAACTCACACCTGCACCTTAGTTTATATATTGTCGCAGTTTGAGAAGTATTTTAGCTGTTGATTGGTGCTCGGAGTTGGATTACATTGTCGCCTAAAATTTCAATCTTATCTTAACCATCATAAAAGGTTGGTTTTCCAAACCCCGAATTCATTTTTATCAAAATTGTACTCATTTTCAACATTATTATCTTGATTGTCGTGTGCTGGGCCTCTTTGATAGGATTAGTATGTTTGAATGCCTATTTTAAGCTGATAATCTTGCCCGTATTATTTTGATTGTTGAAATCCCATACTCTTGTGCGTTGAAATGATTTAAATTTTGTGGGGTTGTGCTTGCATGTTGTCTATTTTAGTTGGGTGAAGTCTGAGTAGCCTGTCTTTGTGCCAAACGACGTAATTTGCCTAATGATAAAGCGGGTGACATCGTTCTTAAGGGTAAATATCGTAAATTGGCAAAATTTAGCAAAACCAGGAGAAGTCTGAGTATCCCAGGGCAATGGGTGTTATAGGTCTCATTTGAATTTGAGTTGTGCATGCTTTGATATTATTTTTGGGGGTTGTGAGATTGAATTCGAGAAGTTGGGTTGAAAGTAGGCACGTTGTGTCGTTTAGCGAGCTGGGTTGAGCTCGTCGAACCACTCGGCGGTTCACCTAATGTCCCCATATCGCCTTTAATTTCATGCTTTATTTGATGTTGGTTCTGTAACTTTCGGTGAGAAGCCTGAGGTCACCGAGGGCACTCGGCGACTCGCCGAAGTCTTCTTAATCGCCCTTTTGTCTACACCCCTGAACCCTCTTTGTACTGTAACTCTCGGCGAGCTAATTCTTGCTCGCTGAAAGACCTTTCCCACTGTAAAATTTCCATAGCTTTAAAGCCAATCCTTTAGACAAGCCCGATTTTTCTCGCCAAAGCAATTGGGCGACTCGCCGACCGGTTCGGCGAGTCTTTATGATTTTCTGTGCTTTTGTTTGAAGATTTTCTTAACTTTTTCTCGATGCTTTGAAGATATGGTTAGACCAAAAGTTTCTGGGAGAATCATGCCACCCCAAAAGATAAGAGCACAAAATTTCAAAATAAATGAAGGGAGATCAAAGCCTCCCAAAAAGGGAAGACAAGAACCTCCACCTGGAGATAAAGGCAAGGCCAAGAGGTCAAATTCTGACAGGGAGACTACTCCCTGAGGCCCCTTTATTCCTTCATGGGCCCGAGGATTCTATGCAGCTATGCAAAACTTTTTGGCGGATACACCTGTGGAAACTCATGGTGGGTCTGGTACTATTGTTCCTTCTGAGGTAACTCCGAGCACTGATGCCCAAGTCCAGACTGATGAATCAGGCACTGATGCCCAGACAAATGAAGCGTCTGTGTAGACAGGATCCCCTATTTACCTCCCTCTATCTTACTTTAATGTTGACTTTTGGATAATTTTGTTTGCATTTGAGGACAAATGCTTTTATTTGTGGTGGGGTGAGGCCCACCTTTTGTGTGACATTCGTAATTCTTGTTTTGTTTATATATTTGGGCTTTGATCTAAATTTGTGTTATACACTACTTTTTGTGGATGTTTGAGCTTGTGACTCCTTGTTTTTTAATTATAAATGATTTTTGACCCTTTCAAAAAAAATTTGCCACCTCTTGTTTATATTGAATGTGGCTATACTCATGCAAATTTGACTACCGGTTTTGATCAATACTGATGACTCAAATAGTGCTCATAATCGAACAAAAATGAATGTGCGACGAGGCCAAATGAAGTTGCATAGACAATATGTGAACTCGTTGCATCTCGTTGTGACTAGCCAAGTATCGAATTGAGTCTCTTGTAATGAACATTGCACACTAGCGAAAATGTGAAGTCTTGTTTGACATTGGTGTCAATGCCTTGTGTGATGAGCTTATCGTGAACCATGTGTAATGACACCTAGAATTTGCCCCGTTGGTCCGGCTGACTAAGTTATGTGAACTCTTGATATGATCTTAGGCAATTTTAAAGAGTGTGAAACAATTTGACATTATACCTGTTTTTGTGGCCTACCTTGTGAGTGTGTGAACCCCTTTTGAGCACCCTTTGAGCCTTGACCTTTTTTTGGAAGAAACTTGATAACATTGTGACCTTTGATTGATCCATTACCCATAATCCTCATGATTTGTGGTTTATTTAAATAGCCAACTTAGGCCAAAAGCCTAAGTTGGGGGTGTGGTGAAAGGAGAAGGCAAATCAAGACGTGCAAGAAAGTCCCATTTTACCTATGTTTTGAGAAAATGGAACTGCTCCATACAAAAAAAAGATAGAAGAAAAGAATGAAAAAGAAAAAGAATGAAAAATTTGTAGAATAAAGTTGTGAAACTACAAAAAGAAATGGGGGTTTCTAGCAGTCCATGGAAAGTGAATAATGGGATGACTTGTAGAACAAATGAAAAATGATGAAAAAAAAGGAAAGAAAGTATTCTTCACACCAGGTTTCATGAGGACTATAGCCAATGAGCCTAAATGACCATACCTTTGCACTCAGCCCCATTACAAGCCTTGAAAAGACCTTTTAGATCTTGAGTGAGCTGAAACAAATGTTGGTTGGAAAATACGGGAAAACCTATGGGTGAAATAATACATTGTGTTTATATTTGTGAGTGTGAGTGTCGATCTTGATTCCAGAACTTTAAATGATTAAACCATTGAGTGAATATGGAATCATTCTTTGTGTGAGGGCATTTGAATACCTTTGTTGAGCTTGAGATTCTTTGGTAATGGTGAGTCACAACTTGAATCTTTGAGTGCACAATTGATCCTTGCACGAGTAAGTTGAATATTTTTGTGTGCATTCATGGTTGAGTCTTGTGTATTACTGTTTGAGATATCCTTTTTGAACTACTGAACTTGAGTTTTACTTGAGGACACACAAAAGTTTAAGTTAGGGGTGTTGATGAGTCCACGATATGGACTCTTTTAGGGATTTATTTTGATAGATTTAGTGTCCTCAAATGCATATTTTGTCTCAATAACTGATGAAAATCCTTGAGTTTCATGTATTTGGAGTTAGAGACTAAGCATGGACACTATTGGGAAGAAAGGAACAAGACAACTGAAAATAACGAAGAAAAGATGGCCTAAGGATTGCCTAAACCATTAGGCGAGTCGCCGAATGGCTATGGTCTCGCCTAATGTTCTAGTGTGCTAAGCTCTGAGGGAGAAAATCGAGTCGGTGAGATAAATGAGCAGTCGCCGAATGATTCCGCGATGCAGTACTCCATCGCCCAACATTATAGAACTTGAATTTGCAGAAGGCCAATGCAGAAAGGCGATGAACCAGACCAAAGGACGGATCACCGAGTGGATCAACGATCCCGACTAACTGCACTGAGTGTTCCTTCGCAGCACACTTTTTGACAACTATAAATACTTGTTTAAAGTTTTAGCTTAGTATCAGATTTTGTAGGGAATCATATTATTTTCAGTTTTGACAACTTAGAGTTTTGGAGACTTTGTTCCTTAGCTTTGAAGATTTCCATTTCTAAGCAATTGGAAGTGGGTATTCGAGATTCTTCATCTTAGACGTGTGTAAAGTCAATATCTATCGTACCCATATGATGGAAACACATTTTGGTATCGATTTCTATCTCTTTACTATGTCAAGCTAAACCCCCAATTCTTGGGGTGTGATTATGTGAATATGGGTTGAATTTACTGCTGGGTAATGCTAATAGATAGTTAATTTGCTGTTTAAAGGTGATTTCGTTCAGTAGTTGTGTTTGAATTTAATGGGGTTGTAGTTGCAAATATAATTTTAAAACCAAAACTACTGAATCGATAGTCTGTGGTTATTGATTTGTTGTGGGTTCAGCTCGAGAGAGTGAATCCTAAACCCTCTCCCACACATTCAGCTCGATAGAGTGAATGGACTAAGGCGAAGGTTGTGCTTCATTGCCACTTATTGGTGTTCGAGAGAAACCGATTTGATTCGGGGTAAATTATTCGAGATAAAATTTACTCCCACTAAAGTCTAGTTTAGTTACCAATTTACTGTGATTTACTATCAATAGCATATACCCGGTTGTTTATTTTAGCCTATATTCCTATCACGTCCCAAGAATCCCGTCTCCATATTCGTATTTCGTATTAATTATTGGTTTAGTTGATAATTGATTACAAAACTCCCCTTTTGATACTTGACACTTGTGTTACCCTTTAATTTATCATGTTTGTCTTCGTAAATGTTTATAGCTATAATTAACTTGAACACATTTATGCTTTTCTATTGATTCTCAATTACGAACCGCTCCCTTGGGACTCTACCCCAACTTACTAGTTGGGTTATATTACTATTGAACGACCGTGGATACTTAGTATTAGATGAAGCGCCCGAATACGTCAAATCAACTACCTCCTTGGTCTGGAAAGTAGAAACAAGGTGAGTTCTAACGCGTGAACTCGTTAAAAATACTTCTAAACGAAAGAATTATCAATGCATGCATCAATACTATTCAATAATTATTTAGTTATTATTCTTACGTTGTTAATTTCTCATGGTTCCCAAAACACTAGTTGTGGATTTAGTTACTCATGCTTGTAAGAACACAATTCATAATTGTAGAAGAATAATTCATGAACTTACGTATTGAGTAGAAGAAACCCGTAATCTCCAATTGAAATTCAAAGCAAAAATTTTATAAACCGAAATTAGGAAATCAAATTGCCAAAGTTTGCAAGTTAATTCCCAAGAAAATATCAACTAAAATTATACTATGGTGTCTTACCCCCAAAAATGAGGTTTACGTACCCTATTTATAGAAAAACTTATCCTATACAAAAAGGAAATGAAATAAGGAATTAAAACTATTAGACGCGACTTCGATCGACGAGACTGACCTACGGACTGTGGTTAGACCTACGGTCTGTAGGTCCCTTCCGTAGCTTGACACTTAGACATTTTCTCAAAAGCTGGAACCTTCAAATTTCAGACACAAACGACTGGTGTGCAGTACTGACCTACGGTCCGTGGGCCCCCTTCCGTGGCTCCACGCTTAGAAATTTTCTTCTGGTACTGCAACTCCAAATCTCTGATACAAACGATGGATGTGCAGGACGGCCCGTGGGTCGACCTACGCTCCGTCAATGGACTCCTTGGTTCCACACTTAGTCAGACTTCCCTGAAGATTATTCCACACCTACCCACGACGGACCGTGACTGGATCTACGGTCTGTAGGTCACCTCCGTGGGTGGCTCCTTCTGTAGAAATTCAACTGTCATCTCTCTTGACCTCGTCCAAGCCTATTCCCTGCAAATATGACACAATGAACATTAATTCTAATACAAAATGGCCTTAGATACACACAACTCTTAAGTGAAATGTATTAAAAATACCGTAAACTCATGCTATATCAACACCGTCAACTTAAATTCGTTGTTTGTCCTCGAGCGACGCACTAAGCACTTCTATCCCAACCACCTTTTCTAGTGCAAATATTTTCTCTTAGACTCAACAAGCTAACTCATGCGGATCAAGGTATGACACAGATCGACAAACATACACCACAACATACACTTTTAACAATCACCAAGGTACCAATTTTTTTGACAAATTAACTAGCGCCCTCACTTCAAACGAAATCCCTTACACACAGAAGATATGAATTTTAGAGTTTTAGGATTCATTCAACACTCACGCTCAGAAGTGAATTCTAGTATAGTTAGTGTTGAATACCATATGCTTACCCTTATTTTCACTGCTTAGACTCTCCAAACTAGTTGCTAGGATCACTATCGGACTTTCTTAGCTTGTAACGTAGGCTCAGGGTCAGGTGTGGTACGTTTGGGTACTTTTTAGTGACTTTCTTCCCTCCTTGACATTACATTGGCTTTTTACCTCTTCCTTGACCTATTTTTGTCATCCTTTCATTTTACTTTCTTTCCCTTAACTCTTTTCCACATGGATGTGACTTTTGACTTTTTGACTCTTATTTTTTTTTTCTTCTTTTTTTCTTTCACTTTATTTTTTTTTCTTTCAACACTATTATTTATCATCTTTTTGCTTCTGTTGCACAAAGTCACATCCTCTTTTTTTTCTTTTTCTCTTTTCAACACAAAACTCTTTTCATACCCTTTTTTCATTTGATTTCCTCTTTCATAGCCATCCTCAACTTATGCTTTTTGCATTGATTGAGATGCACAATGTCCGATGTCGGACCAGGGCCAAGATCAAGGTAACTTTTGGCTTAGCCACCCTCAACTTAGGCTTTTGGCCTAAGTCAAGGTGCACATGTCCAAGGAGGGACCGGGGCAAAAACAATATTTTAAGGGAAGGTGAGTTAGGTGAATAAAAAAAATGGTCTATTTAAGGCTCAAATATTTGGACCAAAGGGAACATTGATTTCATTTTGTTAGATCATTTTAGGCTTAAGTGGACTAGTTTGAACAATGGCCTATGCTCACTTCCCAACTCCTAGCATAGATTATCTTAGCAGGACCAACGAGGCACATTCTACATTGGCACAAACTGTCTGAACATTCAACCATTCTCAGACACTCTTGGTGTAACACCCCGAAAATGCTAACAAGATGTCGCAAGTCGATAAACCACTGCTTAATTACTACAATATGTTTTATTCTCACTTTGGGAACTTGAAATAATGTATATTTGCAACCTTGCTTAAAATAATTGTCATCGTAATTTAATGTTTTGTATGTGGGTATTTGCATAATTTTTTAATTAGAAATATGTATAGTTTTAAAAAAGAGGTGAAGGATATATATATATATAGGTGTATATGTATGCATTTGGGCATCACAAAATTATTTGGGCAGCCAACTTTTAGGGACAACTGTGTATATGATAAACACCTCTTATGTTACTATATTTTGACACCTCCTCTTAGGAAATCCTCAGCTGAAGTATAAGTCCCTTATAACATTATCTAACCTGTTTTTCTTCAATATCACAAGAGAAAAATCTTGGTCCTTTTGGCTGGAAATCAAGTTACACTCTTCTCTTGGTAAGTAGTAAAACCTGTTTTTGAGCTGGCTAGCGTTTAGTAGATTAAGCATATCTCGTTCTGTAGAACTCTTTTTACTGTGAATAAATATGATTTGGAAAGATAATTCGTATATGTAAAACTCTTATGTTGATGTTAAACTCTAATTTGGTTGTTATGGATTCGAAATATGGGACACATCATAGGACAAGTTCTGTCTAGATTCTGAAGTTTGAAATCCTGTATGGACAACTGTTAGTACTTTGAATATATCTTTCTATCCAAAATACATTTTGCGGTGATTCTTGGTTGTTTGCAACCTTAATATAGGTACCTAAGTCTTTCATGAAGAGTATACAGTCCAGTTTGGCCGTTTGCCATTTCAAATCTTAGTTGCGACATGAGGCACTAGTTTGTACAGGCAAGGCTTACTTATGATGATAACCCTATTTTTACGTCATCATTATTGAGATGCTAGAAAGTAAATAAGTTATTGAATTCATTTTTTAAGGTTGTATATCCTTGTATACAAGTTGAAGACTTTGATACGCTGCTTGGTCTACGGTTTGACTCGTGGAGTTTTGTTGGACTGTTTGTGTGCTAAAGAACTGATGTTTGTGTATAAACTTGTACTTGTACTCTTTTTACCTGTTGGTATATCTGAAAGTTTATCTTGGTACCTGGGTTACCCCTTGTCACTTTGTATTGTCGTGTTGGTATCCTTTAAGACATTAGAGACGCTTGTGTAACTCGCCCACTTGTACGGATTGTTTGATCACTTGGCACTCTTGTTGGGACCTTGTCCTTCTTGTGGCTGTGACTTTGTCACACTTGGCATGCCTCTTGGTTTGGATCATTTGCCATCTTGACTCTGGATTTTTAGTTCGTCTTAAGAATGGAAGTTGTCCATTTTAAGTACGAACTAGGAAGCCATTTTTAATGGTTCTCTTGATTATTGGGTTTTGAACCTTCTTGATGTAGGGCGTTGATCCTTCTTGATACCTGCTCATGCTTAGTGTGACGACATGATGTATATATTGGGTGAGCCTTGTTATTGAATCTCTTGAAAAGTTGTGCTAGGAGCATTCTTGACATTTGGACATTTAAATATTGAACTTGATACTCATTGTATATTGTTTACTTGATTTATTAATTTTGTTTCGATCGTGCTGCCCTTGACTTGAGAATGATAACTTGTTGAATTTGAGGGCTCCAAACCTATAGTTTTTACACCACTAAGCTATATGCTTAGCAATAGTTGTTTCTATCGTAGGGGTTGTTCGCGATGATGCTTGAAGTTGACCATTGAAGATTGAGATTTTGAAAGCCTTAAGGAAGATCACATTTGCATATAGGCATATATAGTTTGTATAAACCTTGGGACTTGTACATGATCTTTGTGTTGTATATTTACATGAATTTTGAGGGCTGATTTGGTCATGTCACCGTGGGTTGCAATATAAGTATGGTTATACGTTTTTATCTTTTTGGGGTGTGTAAACCCAAGCCCTGTAATATACTAGTTTGCTCTATGTCTTGAAAGTTGTGTGAAGCATGAGCCGGCTGATTTCGGTACTCGGAAGCTTGTGATATTCTTGTTATTTCACCCTCGAGTGTGAGGTTAATATATGCATGAAGATCTGGTCAGTTAGTTGCTTAATTTTTTTTTAGTTGGAGTTCGTTATGAATCTAATCCCTCTACTAGATTAAAATCAGTATGCCCTCATTAATCGGTTTTGAATGTCGCAAGTACTTAATTACATTTCTTGTTTAAGTAGTGGTATCGTTTTAAAAGGGTCGCTACACTTGGCACATTGTTTCATTATCAGATTACCCAGTTCAAGTTTTTTAGCTTAAGTCATGAGGTCAAACCAGTTCTTATCACGTCTCATTTAGATCCAACACATTCAACTGATCAAGACTATAGATCTAGCACAATTCAACATTTTTGGACATTTGGACAGGGATAAATTCTTTTATGATTTTCATGCCATCATGCTTTTATTTTTTCTACACTTACTCATATACATACATTCCTAAACATGCCAGTTTAACAGAAATTTAAACAGTCTCTTAGGGAAAAAGAACACAGGCAAGAAAACGCCAAGAGAGGATTATGAGTTGGGTTACTCAAAATTCACCGTATCACTCACAACCCATTTACCCCACCCCCAACAAAATAGAGTGCAATTGTCCCCAATGCACAAAAAGTAAAGAATAAAGGATCGGGTAAAGAAAACCTGTGGCGCATAGCGTCGAAGACCTATCAACAAGCGGGTGGGTTCGGTTTCCCGGAGCCAACTGGATCAACAATCGGGTCACCCTCAATAGTGACCGTATCAACCTTCTTAGCACCGTCAGTAGTGCTAACATCAACTCTCACCGCACCATCAGTAGTGCTCACGTCAATTCTCACCGCACTATCAGTAGTGTTCACGCTGCTAGAAACACCAACACCTACCTCCCTAAACCGCTTTTGACGCGTCTCCTCATCAACTATGGATGCCCACCGGGCCGCCTCAAGCTCATGGTGCTCCTTCTTGCGAGTTGTACCAGCCTCAGTGTCATCAAAAGTCCGACTAGAGTGGGGACGCTTCCCAGCATGACGGGAAGAAGCAGGCAATAACATCTCATCTCCGAATAAAACATTCACCGTTGTATCATCAACCGGTGTTGTGGGGGCGGACTCAAGCTCAGTCTCTGGTGGAGCAAGAAGTCCAGTGATATTAGCACAAAGGCTCTATATCTCCTTCTGGAGAGTGGTCACATTAGCAGTCGGGACCGGCCTCTCTAGGACTCTCAGCTCAAAGGCATCCAGACGCTTATGAATGGGTTGGACCTTCTGGTCCATCATGTGCTCCACCCGCTGCTCAATCCTAGCCTCGGACTCCTCTATCGCACGCTGGATCCAAGGCAGCACAAGCTGAAGTAGGGTAGCCATCTCGGCCTCCAGCTTCTGGACACGAGCTAAAGGCACGACAATAGACCCTGAGGAAGGAGTGGCTCTGGAGGAGCTAGGGGCCTGACTGGTGGCCGAAGATGGGGAAGTTGGGGCTTGATTAGTATTGGCTGGAGGGCAGGCTCCTCACCCTGCATCTGCTCCACATCTGCTACCAAGTCCGCTCCAAATGGTGGCACCTCAACCTGCTGCTCTCTGCGAGGTGTAACTATATTGGCCTCATCCTGAATCAGGCTGATATCAACAGTCTTGGTCGCCTGAACCATCTTATCAAAGTACCAAACCGATACTCCAGCATCCCTGCACAGTTGGAAAATAAGGCATGGGAAGGGTAAGGTGGTGGTGGCCTTGAAGGCCCTCTCGTGTATCTCCGCAATCAGCATGCAGGCAAAGTCCATCTCAAACCCAACAACTAAGGCTGCAACCATAACTGCACGATCCCATGTGAGTACATTGTCTCCCTATGTAGGAGACACCCGGTTCTGCACCAACAACCAGAAGAATTTGGCCACAAAAGTCAGGGTGGCCTTCTTTATGCCCAAGATCGGGGTTTTGACCCACTCGGTGCACTCTCTGTCTGTAGCAAGGTGACAGGCTAACCAACGCAATAGAGTCTCCCTCTGATCTGTATTCCTCTGGAATGCCCCACTCTAAATAATGTCCCAACGATAGTTGAACTTTGCTGTGTTGATTGGCAGAGTGTGTCCTGGACTGTAGAGGAACCTGCGGATGGTGGTCTCAGATATATCAACCGAAAACCCGCGCACTAGTGTGGCCTTGAGTGAAGGCTGGGCGATGGGTTTGGCCCGTCTGTCAATCGAACATCGGAGGGTGGCTGCTTAGGAATCATAAAACTCCCTAACTATCTCCTCACTGAAGAATCCTGGACTACGGGCCATCCAATTGCACTTGTGCCTCTGCAAGAGCTGGTGGATGTCGGGAATGGTATGAAGGCTGCCTGTGAGTACTTGGCGCTCCTCGGTGACCAATCGAGCCATCTTCTCCTTCTCAATCATCATGTGAGTGTCTTTGTATATCTGCCACTGGTCACTCACACACCATCGGTTTGGCTCCTCAGCAACTGGAGCAGGATCGGTGTTTGGTGGCACTGGAATATCCCCTGCACTAGTTCCCTTGGAGGATGAGAATGTGTTACCCTTCGAACAGGAGCCAGATGCAGAGCCAGAGCCGGAATCAGAGCCAGCCGGTGAACCAATCGGTGTATCTTCCTCATTAGACTGAGAGGCAGTGACCACATCGGAAATCACTTGCCGGGTTTGATTCCATGTAGTGTGTGGTGCCGTTGGGGATGTCCTAGTAATGGGTGGGACATATGCGGGGTCAGTCTCTACATCCGTATCTTCATCGATTAGCCAGAAGGTTGGTACCACTGATTTTGACTTGACCTTTGCGGTATAGGTCAGAGCTTTCTTGGGAGCCATGGTACCTATGGAAGCTTAGTTAGTACCAAAATAAGCCAATAACAGACTTGTAAAAATTTTAGACCAAGAAACGACTCAAAACAAAAACTAAAAAAACTTGACAGTAGCAGCAGTGACCACCTACGGTCCGTGGGTTCCCTCCGTAGGTAAGAGTCCCCAAAAGTTGGGTCTTTGATGGGAACCACGGATGTGCAGAACGGTCTGTTGATGGAACGACGGACCATAGTCCACATCTGTGATTCCACACTTTGTGAATATTTCATGTGGAACAGACCCATGTACCCGACCTACGGTCCGTAGGTTGACCTATGGTTTATGGACGGGGTCTCGTGGGTCAGGTCTGTGCCAGGTATCAGACATTGCCTCATTTTGTAACCATTTTTTCAACAAATTAAACCATCAACCAAAGTTTAATCATGCATTTCAACACAATATATGGTAGTTTGTCATGCATAGGGTTTCGATTACTCAAAAATTATTCATTTTACATACCGAACTAGAAACCCTAAGTCGAAATTTCCATTTAGACCATATTCAATGAGTTATTCGATTAAAAAGACAACAAAATCACATTCTATCGTCCCAAGGGTGTTTTTAGCATACAAATTATTGTTTACACACAAAATTTTACCACCCAAGGTCAAGATCCACTTCGTGACTTCATAAAAATAACAATGAACCGAGAATTCAAAGTCAGGGTGAAGTCGTTTAACTTACAAGTAATGGAAGTGGGTGATTGTGTGATGCAATGAACTCCTTAGATCTTTTTGTGAACCTTTCGACACCGAACCCGGACCTTGAACTCTTTTGTGAAGGAAGAATGGGGTGATTGTAGGAGAGGGGAGGAGAATGATGGAAGAGGAGAGGATATGTATGCGAGAGGGGAGTCATTTGGAGGGATTAATGAGGGAGTTTAGGGATTTGGAGGGGTTAGAAATGGTTAGGAGGGAATTTGGGTAATGTGGGGTGTATTTGAAATAAAGTGTTTTTATCAAAGGAGGGTCCGGGTCGGGTCGGCAGAACCCTAGGTTTGGACTCACGAAACCCCGTCTACGGGCCGTGGGTCGACCTAAGGACCGTAGGTCCAGTCTGTAGGTCACTCATACACTTAGAAATTTTGAAGACTTACCTGGGAGTCTACGGACACCATTCACGGTCCGTGGATGGACCCCCGGACCGTTGATGGGTTCCGTAGACCTCTGCACAACCTGTTTTTCTGTAGATTCAACTGTTCATCCCTGCACATGTAGAAACCGTTAGGCCTTTCTTTTTATATTTGCTGGACACTTTTTAGACACAGACCCTATGCTATATCTAGCCAACACTAATACAAAAATAAAACACATATCTAAAGTATTACAAAAATTCAACTAAACAAAGAAAACTCCTAAATCGAAAGGAAAAACCTATACTTGGCTAGATTGTACATCTTGGGTTGCCTCCCAAGTAGCTCTTGATTTAACGTCGCGGCACGACGCATGTCCCTTGATTACTCAGACTTCATCAAGGTAGTAGGCCTCAACCACTTCTTGCACACTCTCTTCTTTTCCCATGTAGACCTTGATCCTTTGCCCGTTCACCTTGAACCCTGTTCCGTCCTTGTTCTCGAGATGGACCGCTACATGTGGGAACACTTGAGTGACTATGAATGGCCTAGTCCACTTGAACTTGAACTTGCCAGGAAACAAGCGCAACCTTGAATTGAATAGAAGAACCAGATCACCCACAACAAATTCACTCTTTTCAATCTTTTGATCATGATACTTCTTCATCTTCTCCTTGTACAAGGCTGAACTTTCATAAGATTTTAGGCAAAACTCATCAAGAACATTCATGTCATTCACTCGTTGACTCGATGCGGCACCCAAATCCAAATTCAACTTTTTTAACACCCACACAACCTTATGCTCTAGCTCTACCGACAAAACGCAAGACTTTTCATATACAAGGTGGTAGGGGGACATACATATGGGAGTCTTGAATGCGGTGCGATAGGCCCATAAAGCATGATCTAGCCTCCTTGACCAATCGGTTCTATTTGCATTCATAGTCTTAGCAAGGATTTGCTTTATCTCTTTGTTGGGCACTTCAACTTGCCCACTAGACTGCGGACGGTAATGAGTGGCTACATTGTGATGGACTCCATATTTCTTAAGCAACACTTTGAAAAACTTATTACATAAGTGGGAACCTCTATCACTGATAATCGCCCTAGGTATACCAAATCTGGAGAAGATATTCTTTTTCAGGAATACGGTGACACTTTTACCTTCATTGTTTGAAAGTGCAATTGCTTCCACCCATTTCAACAAATAATCAACCGCAACAAGAATATATTTCATCCCATATGAACTCACAAACGGACCCATAAAATCAATGCCCCATACATCAAACAACTCAATCACCAATATCAGATTCATAGGAAGCTTTTGCCACTTTAAAATTCCTACTTCTCTTTGGCAACGATCACAAGACTTGGTGAAATTGTGAGCATCTTGGTGGATGGTAGGCCAGTAATACCCAGACTACAAAATCTTATTTTCAGTCCGAATACCACTATGATACCCACCAATAGGTGAAAAGTGGCATACATCTAGTATACTCATCATCTCAACCTCGGGCACACAACGACGAATAATCCCATCAGCACAAATACGGAACAAATAAGGCTCATCCCAAAGGAAATTTTTCACATCATGCATAAACTTTTTCCTTTGGTGGAAAGACAAATCTGATGGCACCAGATCACTTGCCCAGTAGTTAGCAAAGTCTGCGAACCAAGGTATCAGATCATGAGAAGCAGCCAATACCTGTTCATTTGGAAAAACATCATCAATTTCAGTCCCATCTCCTAGCTTAAACATATCTTCTTCTTCTAATCTGGACAAGTGATCGGCAACTTGGTTTTCTGTCCCCTTTCTATCTTTCACCTCATAATCGAACTCTTGCAGCAGCAACACCCATCTAATCAACCTCGGTTTTGCATCCTTCTTAGCCATAAAATACCTGAATGTGAAATGGTCAGTATGCACTATGACTTAGTACCAAGCAATTATGATAGAAATTTCTCGAATGTGAAAACCACAACAAGGAGTTCCTGTTCATTCACTATATAGTTCTTTTGAGCCACATTTAGAGCTTTGTTGGCATAGTAAATAGGATGAAGAATCTTCTCTCGCCTCTGTCCCAATACCACACCAAGCGCCACTCCACTCGCATCACACATTACTTAAAATGGTTGCCCCCAATCCGGTGAAATAATGATGGGTGCGGAAACTAGTTTTTCTTTCAATTCTCCAAATGCTCTCAGACAAGCATCATCAAAATCAAACTTACACTCCTTTTCGAGTAATTTGCACAATGGGTGTGCAATTTTGGAGAAATCCTTGATAAACCTCATATAAAAGCATGCATGCCCCATAAAACTTCTAACACCTTTAACAGAGATAGGTGGTGGAAGTTTTTATATTACCTTGACTTTCGCTCTATCGACCTCAATACCCTTCTCAGAAATCCGATGCCCAAGAACTATCCCCTCTTTCACCATGAAGTGGCACTTTCCCAATTGAGCACAAGATTGCACTCTTCACACCGTTTCAGTACCTCCGCCAAATGATCCAAACAACCACCAAATGAGTCACCTACCACAGAGAAATCATCCATAAATACCTCAATAGTATCCTCCACCATATCAGAGAATATCAATATCATGCAACACTGGAAGGTCGTTAGAGCATTACACAACCCAAATGGCATCCGTTTGAAGGTGAAAGTCCCATAAGGGAAAGTGAATATGGTCTTCTCTTGGTCTTCCGGAGCTATGGAGATCTGATTGTAGCTCGAATAACCATCAAGAAAACAATACCAACCTTTACCAGAAAGGCGGTCCAACATCTGATCCATGAACGACATAGAGAAGTAATCCTTTTCTGTCCAAGCATTCAATTTCTCGGTAGTCCATGCATACTCTCCATCTGGTAACTGGACACATCAGAATGAGCTCATTTTTCGCATTACGAACCAAAGTAATCCCACCTTTCTTGGGCACACACTGAACAAGACAAACCCAACTACTATCTGCAATGGGATAAATGACTCTAGTATCCAACCACTTGATGATTTCCTTTTTCACTACCTCTGGCATAGGCAAATTTAGTCTCCTTTGGTGCTCAATACTAGGCTTGTGATCCGGCATGAGTTGGATTTTATGAGAACAAATGCCAGGAGGAATCTCAATAATGTCGGCAATAGTACACCCAATAGCCTGCTTGAACCTCTTCAACACAGAAATCAAAGCCTCAACTTGTTCTGCATTCAAATCGGCCACAATGATGACCGGTAAAGTACCATATCTCCCCAAGAATACATACCTCAAATGTGAAGGTAGAGCCTTAAGCTCCAATTTTGGAGCCTCTTCAACATACGGTTTTGTGGGTGGAGAGTCGCGATTCAAAATTTGAACCTATAAAGTGCGGCAACTAACTCATCATAGTGTTCAATACCATCACCCGCAAAATTCATCATTACCGCTGCAAGTGCATCTACACCCTACCACTCTTCAATAGACACATCAGAACCTCGCTCCACAATATGAATCACCAATGACACTGACTTGAGATCACTTTCCTGCTTCATGGACCTACAGATATTGAAAGTTACCTCTTCACTATTCAATCGGAACTTTATCTGCCCTTTCTCCATATCGACCAAGACGCGCCCAGTAGAAAGGAATGGTCTCCCAAGGATGATGGGAACCTCAAAATCAACCTCACAATCAAGTATCACAAAATCAGTCGGAAAGATAAAAGACTCCCCTTTCATAAGTACATCTTGGAGCACACTAATAGGCCTCTTCACAGTTCTATCGACCATGAGCAATCGCATTGCAGTCGGTTTTGGAGCCCCTAAACCCAATTTCATGTAAATAGACAATGGCATCAGATTAATGCTAGCACCCAAATCACACAACTCCTTAGCAAAATGCAACAACCCGATGGTACATGGAATAGTGAAGGCACCAGAATCCTCCTTCTTTTGCACAAGTCACCTCGTAGCAATAGCACTACAGTGTTGCAACCTATCATCATCTTTAAAGCTCACGACCCTCTTCTTCGTCACCAAAGCTTTCATGAATTCACATACCCAGGAATTTGCTCCAAAGCTTCTATCGATGGAACATTGATGGAAAGTTGTTTCAACATAGTAATAAACCTACGGTATTTCCCTTCTTCATTCTTCTTTACCAACCTCTATGGGAATGGAAGTGAAGGTCTAGGCATGGGAACAACTTTTTGGGTTATCTCCGCTTCCTTCTCTGTAGCATTCTTGGACTCTCCAGTAACCACAATCTCATTATCATCTTTCTCAACCATAATTTCAACCTCAGACGGCATAGGTGGATTAATGGTCTGCTTACCCCCTCGAGTAGTGACTGCCATACAATGCCCATCATTCTTTGGATTCTAGATGGTGTTGCTAGGAAGTGTGCCAGGCTGATGTGGGTTGACTGTAGTGGACAACTGATTCATCTGTTGCTCAAGTTGCTTGATCGACACTGTATGGGCATCAAATTTTTAACCGATCCCAGACAACTCATTTCGCATCTCCTTCACATTCTCATCAGTCGAAACCTCTTTATCATCTTCTGCATCATATCCTCAATCCGTGACATACTACCCCTAGCTTCCCTATTGCCAGATTCCCAATTTTGGGGAGGAACATAAGGCCCAACTCTATCGTTCCTGTTGCTATAGTTGTTTCGGTTGTAGTTGTTGTCACGATTATAGTTCCCATTCCAGACATATTGACCCTCTTAATTGTAGTTACCATAGTTCCGACCTTGGTTTCCTTGACCTTGGCGCCAATTATCCGAATTGCAACCTTAGGTGTTGGCTCGAAAAACCCCCGTTTGATCATTCACCAAGTAAGCATCCTCCTCATAGTAACATTCCTCATCTAGTGGTGGTGGATTCCTAGTCAAGTAATTCACCACATTTACCTTTTCTGGACCTCCGCTTATATGTTTCAATACCAACCCAAGTCTTGTCCTTATTTGCGCCATCTCCTCACGAATGTCATCGACAGATTGAATAGGTGCAGCTTGAGCTGCAAATGTGCTTCTTCCAGTGTCAGACTTTTGAGTGCTCCATGCTTTATTGTTTCGGGAAATCTTCTCCAGTTTCTCAGCGATCTCCTCAAAAGTGCAATCACCATATGGTCTTCCAGCGATACTATCAAGCACAACCTTACCATTGTCATCTTGACCTCTGTAGAAATACTCCTTTAGTGACTCATCATCAATGCGGTGGTTCGGAACACTTCTAATGAATGCAGTGAACCTATCCCACGAACTACTCACAGACTCTCTAGGTAGTTCCATGAAATTGTTGAGTTTATCTTTGTGGTTCAACTTCTTTGACAACGGAAAGTACTTGGCCATGAACACCTTGTGCTATTGATCCCATATATGAATTGAGTTGTACGGAAGTTCAGAAAACCATACAGCAGCATCACCAGTCAATGATAAAGGGAAGACTCTCAACCCTATGAAGTTTATATCCAACTTCTGTTGCCCCACACAACTCTTTCAAACACTACTCAACTTGGCCATATGCCCATGCGAATCTTCCGAAGCCATCCCAGAAAACAAACCCCTCGATGTAAGCATCTGCATCAAACAACTAGTCACCACGAATGTATGCCCTGGAGGTAGTGTAGGGAGAACAATGGGTCCTTCAGATTCAACAGTATTAAACTCGACCCTGTAGTTATCTTGCAGCCTTGGTTCTGGAAGATTTTGCACCCTCAATGCATCTCCAAGTAGATTATCACCATGAACCTCAACATTGTCATTGACAACCCCAGGAGGCTGCAACTCAACTCCATCACCTAAATTCCCACCAATTGGGTTGACTTGGACCCCTTGATTATTCATCCTTCTCAAAGTTCATCTCAACTCTAGATCGTATGGGGTTAATGGTTCGCCTCGACTCCGTGTACTTGGCATACACTAGAGTAGAAACATGTAGAAAACAAAAACAAAATATAAAAGTAAAATTAGCAAATAATTGACTAAAGTTCAATAATGTAGTTAAACTTAATCTAAAAGCCTTATTCCCCGGCAACGATGCCAAAATTTGATACGCTCAAATTACACCTCCCTAAAGAAGTATAAGCAATCGTTGTCAAACAAAGAACACAACTTTTAGGTTGAGGTCGATTCCACAAGGAATATGGTTTAGAGTTAAACTTAACTCACAATTATATTTGTTTAGTCAACTTATTTTCGAGACAAGCAAGTAAAGGGGGGGGGAGGCTTGTGAAACAAAAACCTGATTATTGTCAAGTAACAAGTAATCAAGATTTGAACTTTGTTGTTATCAATTAGAGAGAGAAACTAGGGTGTATGTGTTCCTTATAAGCTCTTAACGTGGTAATCTTAATAATAGTAATCCTTTCCTAGTGTATCATATGCAAAATGGTAAGTTATGTATCCCTAACTGCTTGGTCCGCCAAATAGGAAATTTCACCCCACACATTGGTCCGGCTACGTGGTTATACTTTACTAACCCTTACCTTTTACCTCAGATTAGACATCACATCAATGTATCACTTAGTTTTCACCCTCGCACCAATTGACATTAGACTATTAGATAGCATCACACTAAATCTCTGTTGATAATTCTTTTCTTATTAATTACCTCATTGGTCCGGCGAGTAGCAACAAGGCGAGTTCTAACGCGTGCACTCGTTAAAAAGACTTCTAAACGATAGAATTATCAATGCATGCATCAACACTATTCAAGAATTACTTAGTTATTACTCTTACATTATTAATTACTCATGGTCCGACAACCCTAGTTGTAGATTTAGTTAATCATGCTTGTAAGAACACAATTCATAATTGTAGAAGAAGAATTCATGAACTTACGTATTGAGTAGAAGAAACCCGTAATCTCTAATTGAAATTCAAAGAAAAAATCTTATAAACCAAAATTAGGAAATAAAATTTCCAAAGTTTGCAAGTTAATTCCCAAGAAAATATCACGAACTAAAATTATACTATGGTGTCTAACCCCCAAAAAAGAGGTTTACATAACCTATTTATAGAAAAACTTGTCCTAAACAAAAAGGAAACGAAATAAGAAAATAAAACTACTGGATGCGGCTTCGATAGATGAGACTAAACTATGGAACGTGGTTAGACCTACGGTCCGTAGGTCCCTTCCGTAGCTTGACACTTAGACTTTTTCTCAGAAGCTGGAACCTTCAACTTTCAGACACAAACGACGGGTGTGCAACACGGACCGTAGGTCGACCTACGATCCGTGGGTCCCCTTTCGTGGCTCCACACTTAGAACTTTTCTTCGGGTACTGGAACTCCAAATCTCTGATACAAACGACGGATGTGCAGGACGGATCGTGGGTCGACCTACGCTCCATTAATGGCCTCCGTGGTTCTACACTTATTCAGATTTCCCTGAAGATCATTCCACACCTACACACAATAGATCGTGACTGGACCTACGGTTCGTAGGTCACCTCTGTGGGTGGCTCCTTCTGCAGAAATTCAGTTGTCATCTCTCTGACCTCATCCAAGCCTATTTCCTACAAATATGACACAATAAATATTAATTCTAATACAAAATGGCCCTAGACACACACAACTCTTAAGTGAAATGTATTAAAAATACCGTAAACTCACGTTATATCATAAATGCTCTAGCCCTATACTACTACTTCAGCCAGAAAAAAAGGACTTGACTGGAGGATTTGGAGTCAACATTGAGCGATTAAACTCGGAGGGGTATCGCCATTCTTTCTTGAAGGGTGGTGGATCAGAGCAACCCATGCACTCTGGCACAAAACCACCTACAAAAAAACAAACAACCATAGTTAGCTACCCCATGCACTCCGTTACCAGACCAGACATGATGTTATAAAGTAAGAAGACTTACCAAATGATGAAGCTACCCTCCATTAAACAAGATCCGACAAAAACAAACAGTAATCATCACCCATTCACTGAGAACACACTTGAAGAAGACATCATATTATCTGAGAACAACATAATTACGTCGATTACCCACAATAAGAGCATGCAGAGACTTAAATTTATCCAAGGTGGTAACATCTTCGAAGGGAAATTTGAGTGAGAAGAGGAGAAAGCATAAAGGAAAGAAAATTAAAAATGAGAGCTTTTTTTTGTGAGTAAATTTTGAATTAAGGGAACCCTAACCTAAGTATTAACCCTTTTTATAATGAGTGAGAGTGAGTGGAGTATGTGTTAGTGGAGTGAGGGGAGTAGTATTCCAGAATGAGCCGCTACATGTTGTATTAAGTCACAATTTAATCGAATTAATACCGAAAACCACATTTTAGGATATACATATGTTGCCACATATGACATATTTGTTGCAATTTCTGCTGTAAAATTCAACATTTTATCCAATAGAATATGCATATGTTGCCACAGATGCCATTTGATAGATGAGTTAATCGATAAATTGAGCAATGGAAAAATGTCAAATTGAACCATATTTTAGTACTTTGGACCATAATTAAGCAATAAAAAGATGCTATAACACTTGGAACAACGGTTTATAAGGGTGTTATATAATTGTCATATGAAATTACTTAGTCATTATATAATGAACTAGTGGTATGATAGTATTTGTAAAAATAATTGATAGAATAGATGAAGGTTATTGTATTAGATCAAAATTTTGTACTTAGACATGTTGTAGGACTATATACTAGTGTTACATGTTGCATTAGGTCACAATTTAATTGAATTAATACCAAAATCAACATTTTAGGATATACATATATTGCCACATATGACATATTCGCTGCAATTTTTGCTGCAAAATTCAATATTTATCCAACAGAACGTGCATATGTTGCCACATATGACATTTGATGGATGAGTTAATCGATAAATTGAGCAATTTAGTAATGAAAAAATTTCAAATTAAACCATATTTTAGTACTTTGGACCATAATTAAGCAATAAAAAAATTATATAACACTTGGAACAATGATTTACAAGGGTGTTATATAACTATCATATGAAATTACTTAGTCATTATTTAACGAACTAGTCGTATGATAGTATTTGTAAAAATAATTGATAAAATTAATGAAAGTTGGTGTATTTGACCATAATTTTGTATTTAAACGTGTTGTAGGACTGTATATTAGTGTTACATGTTCCATTAGGCTACAATTTAATTGAATTAATACCAAAAACCACATTATAGGATATACATATGTTGCCACATATGACATATCTGTTGCAATTTTGCTGCAAAATTCAACATTTTATCCAACACACCGTGCATATGTTGCCACATATTACATTTGATGGAAGGGTTTATTGATAAATTGAGCAATGGAAAATGTCAAATTGAACCATATTTTAGTAGTTTGGGCCATAATTAAGCAATAAAAAGATGTTATAACACTTGGAACAACGATTTACAAGGGTATTATATAACTATCATATGAAATTACTTAGTCATTGTATGATGAACTACAGATATGATAGTATTTGTAAAAATAACTGATAGAATTTATGAAACTTGTTGTATTAGATCATAATTTTATACTTAAACATGTTGTATATAGGACTATATATATGTGTTACATGTTGCATTAGATCACAATTTAATTGAATTAATACCAAAAACCACATTTTAGGATATATATATGTTGCCACATATGATATATCTGTTGCAATTTCTACTGCAAAATTCAACATTTTATCCAATAGAACATGCATATGTTGCCACAGATAACATTTGATGGATGAGTTTATCGATAAATTGAGCAATTTAGCAATTGGAACAACGATTTACAAGGGTGTTATATAACTATCATATTAAATTACTTAGTCATTATATGATGAACTAGTGATATGATAGTATTTGTAAAAATAATTGATAGAATTGATAAAGGTTGTTGTATTAGACCATAATTTTGTACTTAGACATGTTGTAGGACTATATATTAGTTTTACATGTTGCATTAGGTCACAATTTAATTGAATTTATACTAAAATCTACATTTTAGGATATATATATGTTGCCACATATGACATATCTATTGCAATTTCTGGTTTCAAATTCAACATTTATCCAACAGAACATGCATATGTTGCCACAAAAGACATTTGAAGGATGTGTTTATCGATAAATTGAGCAATTTAACAAGGGAAAATGTCAAATTGGACAAAATGAGAACACTAAGAATAAACAGAAAACAAATATTTTTGGATTAAACATTTTTTAAAGAAAAAATTCAAAAATCAGTACAAAACACAAAAAGATCACCTTTTTCCTAGGAATTTGCAAGTAATGTACATATGATGCCACAAATGATATTTTAATTAATACCACACAGTGGTATAAGACAAAAATTTACAAACATAATCTATTTCTAAATCACAACTACATAATTCACAACGAATATCATCTTCATCGTTACTTTCTCTGGGCCAACCACTCTTGCGAGTGCTTTACTCATGTTGATGAACAGTGCAACAAATAGGTCTTTCTCCCAATAAATGAGGTTCTGGTACCCACATGAAACCTAAAGCATATCGCAACTTGTGTCGACATCTCCTAAATTTTAGTGCCTCCATTTTTTTCATGTTGGCAATGAACATTAAGCCTTCTCTCATGGATTCACCTCCCTTGAAGAATGAAATTATGGCAAGAGCATATGATGCACCAATGTGGCCTCTGTCTGCTACTTGATTAATCATTCTCAGTGCATTTGGATCGTTATGGTTGAAAAAATCAAACTAGAGAAGAAATAACACATTTAAAAGGCAGAATACATTGATAAAAATGTGAATAAATACGAAAAACATTAAAAATTACCACGCCTTTTCTGTATATGGCTTCTAAATTCCCCGATGCTCTGCACATATCCAGGAGAGAAGTGGATTTTTGAACTACTGACCAATGGTTCATCGGCCATATATAATCAGGAAAGTAGTCCAACGTTATCTTTTGATATACACAAGGATCATTGGCGACTTGATTAAGGACCCTGGAACTGATAAATCAAATTAAAGAGCAAAAATTGATTAATACATACATACCTTAATTTAACATTCATTAAATCTATGAAGGAGTTGGAAGCAATCCTTTCAATGATATCAATTAGTAGACACCTCAGAAGGGATTCAATGTAGTTTTTACTCCTAGTCATTTTTGAAAATTTCTTCTTCCTTCCCATCTTGGAGAAAATAAAATGAAAGGTTCTATTGTGTTCTTCTTATATAATCCTAGGAAAATGTAATGAATGTGAAAAGTTGTAACTTCTGGAGACGAAGAGGCAAATTTTGACTTTTCAAATGCAAGTACTATTTTTTTTGAAAAAAGGGTAAACTATGAAGAGTAGTATTTAATTTTTTTCTTGAAAGTTCTTCCAATGACAATAATGATTGATTGTTCACATACCTTACACGTAATTATTTATTAGAAATATGTTGGAACAAATGCATTTTCTGTTGTACTTGTAACACATAATTGACATATTTTGGAGCATATGCAATATTATGTTGTAAGATCTAACACATAAGTGATATATGTTGGAAAAAATGCGTTATTCTGTTGTACTTGTAACACATAATTGATAGATGTTGGAACATATGTAATATTCTGTTATAAAATCTAACACATAATTATTATATGTTGAGACAGATGCAATATTTTGTTGTAAGTAGCAACACATAATTGGCATATGTTGTAACATATGCATCAGTTCAAAATAAATCACACATTTTATATAAATAACATAACATAAGTTGATTCAAATTAATATAAGAAGATAGGGAACATCATCCTCAAATAAAAAAGAACAATTCATTAAAATTCAACAACACTTATGGAACATTTCGATTTGGGCATGTAGTTCTTTTGTGGCCAATGTCCTTACATACAAAACACTTTTTTTTCTTGTTGGAAATGATTCACCAACTCCACACCGTCTCTTATATCTCCTTCTTCCAGGTTTGCTTGGATGAACATATGGAGGAGGTATTTCTCTCTCTATGATATACAAAGGGACAATCAAAGAATCTTCAGGTGGCATCGGGTGAATTTCCTCACAATATGCAATTGTGTATTTTTCCACTGAATAATATGGAGAGGAGTACTCATAAATCTGATTTCCAAAATCTGCATCATATTGAGTTCAAAGCACTTGCATGGCATGTGGACAAGGTATTTTGTCCAAGTAAAAAATTCTACAACTACAAGTTCTTCTTTGTAGATCCACCGTAGCAACATCACCAAGACCAGTGAAACTGAACTTGTAGTTAGTGATTTGATGAGCCAACAACTTGTTGCCCGCGTTGACATACTTTGATATGTCTTTTTATATTGAAGGAACAAATCTATTTGCAGAGTTCACCAGGTCCATACGCCTCTGGTGAAATAAAAGTGCAAATCTCTTGTTTATATCATCAAATAGAGCGACAATGGAAAATTCTCTTTCAACATCAAACATAGCATTCACCGACTCCGCGATGTTTGACGTCATAATGTTATATCGACACAAAAAAAAATCATTCAAAACACATAAAATTACAATAAATGGAGATAGTATAGACAATAATATACCTATTTCTTGGGCAAAATTCCCTGCTCCATGTGTGGAATCTAATAGGTTCAAGAGTTTCAGCCGCCTTTGGTACTAAATCTCTTATTTGATTGAAATGGTCATTGAACTCATATCTATCGTACGCTTTGCTGCTTTATAAAAATGGGACACTACCTTTGAATTGTGAAAACTTATTTCGAATATTTTCCCCAAGGTGTCTCATGCAACAACCATAATGAGATGCAGGGTAGATAGTCGAAACCATCTTTCGAATACTTGGATGCCTAACTAAAATAATGCACAACTCATCAGTATCATCTACAAAGCATCTCATATTTTAAAAAATATATTCATTTGATGCATCACATTCCTTGTCCACAACACAAAAAGCCACTGGAAATATATGATTCTCAGCATCTTGTGCCACCGCCAATAGCAAATCTCTTTCATACTTGCTCCTCAGGAATGTCCCACCAACGGCTATTACTTTTCTCATTTCTTGAAAACCAATTATCCAAGCGGTATATGATACAAAAAAGTACTTGAACCTTCCATTTTCATCGAGCGACAATGTCGTCTTGCTTTCTAAATTTCCAACTTCAAGCATATATCGGTACGCATTAAGCATTGCATCCCCGTGCTCATGTGTTCCCCGAACTGATGACTTAGAATGCTCCATGCCCTTATAAATCTTCCAATAGCTTACTTTACAACCCAATTCTGTGCGAAGTTGATTTGACATGTCTCTTGTGGATGGGCCTTTACCATTGGAAAACCTATTTTCAAAGTACTTACTTATGACTTTTGTCGTGGCATGCAGATTATGCCTCGTAAGATCCTCTGAACCACATGTATGGTACTTTTCATAGATTCTAATGACAAATCTATCGCTACTTGTAAATTTCACAGGCCTCAGCCACCAATTGCACTACATATATGAACATTTAAAAGAAAACACATTACGAGAATTGATCACCTTTTTCAGTTTAAGATCTTTTTTCAAGCAAACAATTTTCAATGAATTTGCTAGTTCTTCCTTGTTCTTGAATGTCATTCCCTTATAAGAACCTGTTTCATCATCTCGAACATTATTCACACGTGATGATTGAGAAGAAGCTGGATTGTTGTTGCCAATAATAGGTGTAGGAGGATTGTTGCTCTCAAAAGTCCGACACTTCATCTTTTCCAATTTCATCATCGTGATTATTCATGTCCACAACATCAAATTCATCATTTAACATATCTTGTGAGACTTCTTTTAGCTTATGATCCTCCTCGATAGGATATTCAGCCACGTAGACTCATAATATGGGCCTCACTGCTCCTCCCAAATAAACAAGCATACTAGGCTGATTAGTTATTTTAAAAGGTAAAACCTCATTATGAAAAAATTTGGGAATGTAACTCATAACAACATCTTTCGGTTGACAATTCAGTCCACAACTTTGGATGACTAAATTCACAAAATCATCATATAAAATATTTCTTTCGACAGTAATCCCTATCGATCGTCCCCTTTTCTTACCATTCTTCCAATGCCAAATATATCGATATTTCTTCTCGATCCATTCACCACGATAATCACTCTCTACAAATAATCCCTCAATTTATTTTACATGAAGAAATTAATTCAAAAAACAATTAGTACTGATACATCTGTATGTTATATGTTTTAAAATATGACTATTTTGTTGCGATATGTATGTCATATGTTGCTACATATAACTATTCTGTTGCGACACATCAATCACATGTTGTAACAAAATGTGTAAGTTATATGTTGTAACACATAAATCACGGGTTATAACAAAATGTGTAAGTTATATGTTGCAACATATGACTATTCCGTCGCGACATGTAAGTCATATGTTGCTACGTATAACTATTTTATTATGACAAATAAATCTTATGTTGCAACATATGACTCTTATGTTGCGATATGTAAGTCATATGTTGCTAAATATAACTATTTTGTTACGAGTCATAAATTACATGTTGTAACAAAATGTGTAAGTTATAATTGCAACATATGACTATTTTGTTGCAATTGAAATAACCTTTTCGTTGCAACATAAGACTATCATCTTTTCCAATAGTTAACTTTTGCAACATATGTAAATATCTGTTGGAAACGCGAATGCAAATTATTGAAAAAATTGTATGTTATACCCAGATAATGTAGATGATGATGAATGATTCAAAGAACTATTAATAGTACTTACCAAACAATGGTGTGTGAACACAATCACTTATGAAGTAATTCCAATTGATACAAAATGCAATCTGGGCCATTGATTAGCCAAATCTGTAAAAAGAAGAAGAAGTACAAGGACCAGCAGCGAAGACCAACAATGTAAGAAGAAGAAGGAGAAGGAGAAGGAGAAGGAGAAGGAGAAGAAGAAGGAGAAGAAGGAATCCCGCAGGAGGCGGGGAAAAAGGTTTTATTTACCCTTTTGGTTCGGTTCGCTGGCTTCCCTCATATTTTGGTTCCCATCAAAATTGGTTAAATTAGGGTTTAGTCATTTATTCTTTTATCCCTCATTTAATACAATGAACCAAACTACCAACTTATAAACTTGAGGGCAACTCCACAATCCTTAATCCTTAATGTATAATTAAGACTTATGTCACAACCATTTTATTTTGACAACATTTTGTCACCCTTAATTCAAAGTCCCCCATTCTCTAGGCTCGCTGTTTAACCAATGATTTCGGCTCCTACTTTGTCATTTGCAAATCACCCAAACCCTCAAAATATATAAGTATTTTAATAATATAATAATTTAAATAAAAATTAGTTTCAAAAGGCAATGTATGTTATTTTATAAAGGGAAAATGGTCTTATATACCCTTCAACTTTATTATTTAGAGCTGATATACCCCTTGTTATGAAAGTGACTCATATATATCCCTATTGTTACATGTGAGTCTTTTGTATAAAGGTAAGGATATATATGAGTCACTTTTATAACAAGGAGCATATTAGCTCTGCATGGCAAAGTTGAGGGATATATCAGACTGTTGTCCCTTTTGAGAATGAGAATCAATTAATTCTTTATATGATTTTTTAGATATTTAAAATTGTTAATTATTATGATTTATAGTTTATTTTTTATTAAAAAATTTAATATTATATTTGGCACTAGATTTTTTTAATAGTGAAAACTACACAAATTGAACCTATTAGTGAAAGTATTTATCTAAATTGGACCCAACTCAATATATTTATCCTTGTTGGACTCATGACCCAAACTATTTGCGTGCATACCCTTTGGACCCATTAAAAAACATTTACCTTTATTATGTTGCTCTTTTTACGGTATTTTGAACTCCAAAATAAACCGCAAAATTGCTACAACAACTTCCCCTCTGAATTTATTTACCTCCATTAGTGGATATATGCATTCTTCATCTTTTCTTAATTAGCTTGTTTTTAAGCTTTACTGCATATACATTGTTAATATTACAAATATCAAAGCTTTTTCTGCATTTTATGCATCAATAATCTATGTATTTGTTGATTTTGTTCTGTGGATCGTAAGCAACGTGCAAAGAATCGTTGATGGGGTTATGCGCTCCTATCAATAATTTTTTATTGGATGATGATGTAGGTGAAGAATAGTTTATTGCTTCAAGTATCTATATATGTCACCAATTATGGTGCAATGGCGAATTTTGTAATTTATTGATGATGCAAGTGCATTTTTAAGAGGAGGGTTGATACGCTCAAATTACACCTCCCTAAAGAAGTATAAGCGATCGTTGTCAAATAAAGAACCCAACTTATAGGTTGGGGTCGATCCCACGAGGAATATGATCTAGACTTAAACTTAACTAATAATTATATCCGTTAGTCAAATTATCTCCGAGAAAAGTAAACAGGGGGGATTTGTATTTAAAGTAATATATTATTGATTAAGTAACAACTAGACAAGATTCAAACTTTGAATTATCAATATGAGATGAAAACTAGGTTGTATGTGTTCCGCACAAGCTCTTAACTCAGTAATCCTAGTAATAGTAATCATTTCCTAGTGTTTGACATGCAAAGTTGGTAAGTTAATTAGGTATCCCTAAGTGATTGGTCCTCCAAATAGGGAATTTCACCACGTAACTTGGCCTGTCTACGGGTGTGTGCTTTACTAACCCTTACCTTTACCTCGGATTAGTCGTCATATCAGTGTAGTTTAGTTTTCACCCTCACTCCAGTTGACATCAGATTATTAGATAGCATCCACTAAATCTCTGTTGTTTAATCCTTTTCTTATTCGTTACCTCCTTGGTTCGGCAAGTAGGAATAAGGCGAGTTCTAATGTTTGCAACCGTTAAAAAGACTTCTAAATGAAAGGATTAACAATAAATGCATAAACACTATTCAATAATTACTTAATTACTATTCATACATTGTTAATTGCTCATGGTTCCCACTGATACATCCAAACTTACACCTCAATTAAGAGATATAAACAGTCGAAGTGAATTTATAGAATTCAACATGAGTTGAGGTCGATCCCATAGATAATTCTTTACAGAAATGATTTCAATTTCGCGTTTTACTCAAATGTCGTTATTATTTTCCTAAAAAAACAATTACGGAAAGTAAAATGGGTTTAGTTGTGATGTTCTAGTAACTAAGATTTGTAATCAAAATCCAGATTAACAATTAACAGAGTTTTCAGTTCTCAAGTTGTTTCGATGATTAAAAGAAACCAGGATTGTGTTCCCCATAACGTTACACCTAATGTTCTTCCATAGTTGAGTTTCAGGAAATTTATCTATACAAAATACAGACGAGTTAGATATATCTGATACTTCTCAGTCTAATAAGATAATGTTCACTCAAGTCCTCTCGATCCCAGAGTGTTACTAGTTTTACCCTCGTTTACAATGGTGTTAAATTTCTTTTCTCTCGAACTCAAACTGACTCCATTTCTTCAAGTTAATTTAGCTTTTTCTTAACTATTACTTTTCTCTTGAACAAATAATAGATACAAGCTCACTCCAATGCATGCACTCATCAGAATATGTTAATAATGAAAGCTAGATTATAATTTGCAAACAGAAATCGTGTATCACTCATTTTACGGAATTAGAATTCGATTCACGTCATAGATCCCACAATCCCAGTTGTGGTATTTAGCCACTCATGATTTCACGTAAATATTCAGAAATATAAGATGAAAACATGTTGAGAAGGTACTTTTGAGAATAAGAAAATCAACAAGCTACTTTGATAATTCAAGAACTGGAAATCCAAACTTCGAACTTAATTCAATGTTAAAGTCGAAAACCAAAACTCAAAATAATGGAAACTTGTTCGTCGTTCTAGGTTAGACGAGATAAAAATATAAAAATGACCTAATTAATTCAAATAAATTGTGTTAATAAGAGTCCTACTCGAAGTAGGACTGAGCTGTCAGACATTTCGCGGCCACTTATACGACCCGTCAAGGGCTTCACGGTCCGTGAAGCTCTTCGTGGTCTTCACTTGGACTCTCCCAAAATAGTTTCTTCAAGACCTGTACATTGTATCATTACCATGGACACTACCACGACTCTTGACAATGACCACGATCCGTGTAGTTGTCCGTGGTCTTCACTTGATGAATTCCCTCTTCAACTTTCCAATGCCCCTTCACTGAATCATTTCCACGGACACCACCACGACTCGTGAGAATGACTACGGTCCGTATAGTTGTCTGTGGTCTTCACTTAGTCAATTCCTTTTCAATTTTCCTTGCCCATTCACTGGCTCACCTTCACGACTCGCACCACAGACCGTTATGAAAACCATGGTCTGTGAGGTCGGTCGTGATCTTTACTTGGTCCAACCTAATCTCAACTCCTCCAAGCCTTCATACTAGAAATGCTTCACGACCGGCACCACAGTTCATGACAAGGACCATGACTCGTCTAGGTGCTCATGGTCTTAACTTGATCACCATCATCTTCTACTTCTTTTTCCATTTTTCCACACAAGGAAGAATCTGTCTACACATTCAACAAACACATCAAAGCATACAAAAATACACTTAATTGTAGTATTAATCCTTTATTTTCAAGCATCAAATGTGCCAAGATTTCGCGGCGCATCACCCACAACCCTAGTTGTGGATTTAGCTACTCATTCTTGAGAGTTCACAATTCATAATCATATTGAAGGAATTCATGAACTTACCGTTAGAATAGATGAAACCTGAAAGCTTGAATTGAATTTCAAAGTGAAAATTGTATAAAACGTAATCTGGAAATTTAATTGCTAAGAGTTTGCAAATTAATTCTCAAAAACCAAAAACTAGAAGTTAACAATAATGTCTAACCCCCCAAAACGAGGATTACAACTCCTATTTTTAGAAAATAAATCCTAAATTAAACAGGAAACAAAATAAGGAAATAAAGCTGCTTAGACGCGGCTTTTGTCGATGACACGACCTACGGACCATGGGTTGACCTACGGTCCATAGGTCCCCTTCCGTGGTCCAACACTTAGATGATGAAATCATGTTTTGGAACTTCAACTTTCAGCTCTCCAATGAAGAATGTGCAGGATGGCCCATGGGTCGACCTACGGTCCATCGTTTGCTCCGTGGTTCCACACTTGGTCAGACTTCCCTGATCTTCCACCTACGCTTGCCCACCTACGGTCCGTGGATTGGACTACGGTTCATCTTGTCAGTTCGTGGTTTTGAGTACTGAAACTCAACTTCCAGACCAGGACCTATGACTACCCATCCATGACCCGTCACTGGACCTACGGTCCGTGGTTGGCTCCATTGGTAGCTACTTATGCACTTTTCAGCTCGCATCTTCATCAACCGCATCTAAGCCTATTTCCTATAAGAATTACAAATAAAGCATTATTTCTAATAAAAACTTGCCCAAGACACACACAAACGCTAAGTGAAATGTATCAAAAATATCGTAAATTCACGGTAAATCAAGGGTGTCATGAATTTTTTAGTAAATGTACCATCTTCATTTTGGGTTAGGTGAGTTTGACCTTGTTACAAGGTTAAAATGCAAGGGTGCTATGACTATCAAGTTGTTAACGGGGGCAATCGATTTTTGAAGAGGTATTTTAAAGGTTCTACTAGGGTTACATGGGCTGAAATATAAAATTATTTTTAAAATACAACATTCAAGAAGGACACTGATATTGTGAAGATGGTAGTGTTTTATTTTGTAAATATATTCGTGTTTTGTTCAGTGAAGAGTAAAGTGTTTGATATGTCATGCTTTGATCTAGTTGAGAGTGGAGATTTCAACTTTTATGCATGGAAAGTTGATGTATTTCATTAGACATAAAATACTTCCATTGATAAGTTTAAGACAAAACATGGATTCTATATGCCGCGACTCAAAATCGGGTCATAATGGCGTCCACTATCCACCAAGTGGACAAGTCTAAACCCAAAATACAAGATGTGGAAGACACAATTTATATAATAGCAATAATAATATGCGGAAGTCGAATAGAATATAAAGAAGTTTGGGTCATATCAAATATATGTATTGCGATACAAAATATATAAAATAGGCACAAAAGTAACTGAAAAACAAACTAACACAAGATACCAATCCCTCGGACCTGATGCCACCTTTATTGGAGCTACTATGTACAAAGTCATAAATACAAAGAACAGACTAATTCAAAATACAAAGTGAGAGTCAGTGTAAAAGAAGGACAACGACAAGTCTCTAAACGTCGAGAGCTCACCATAATCCAAGTCTGTGACAACCATGGGAGATCTAGCGCTCACTGAGGGTGGCTCGAACTAGAGCTGAATCAGAAAAAAGATGCAGAAGTGTAGTATGAGTACCAAAACATGGGATACTCAGTAGGCATCATAGGTCGATCATGCTAAGAAAGATCAAATATATATATATATATATATAAAAAGCACAATGATACAAGCAAGTCGCGGGAAAATCTAAGATACACTAACCATACAATAAAGAACAGGCGGATTATATCAAGATTCAGTCAGAAGCGACACACAAACCAAAACACAACCAACACACTTAAAAGGTCAACTCACCTAGTAATACAATATAAAACATCATGTAAGAAAAGTCATAAGTCCCGAAGGAACATCGAGCCGTCTTGAATGATACCTCATTCTTAATCGAATGTCAATAATCCGGATAGATGTATTGATGGGCCACCCGGGATGGCACATCAAGCTTACCATTAACCTAGATAAATGTATCAACGGACCTCCCAGAATGATGCCTCGAACTAATCAATAATGTAAATATAACTAAAAGAATGTATCCCGATAAGCCAATGGGCAACCCTAAATGGTACATCGAGCTTGTAAAAGTAAGAGCAGCCACACTAATCTGGTATTACCACTGCTTGTACCTCCTGCTTTCTCAGTAGTAACTTAAACTTGTGCCACATTATTATTTGTTCCACCACCACTACCATCACCATCACCATCACCACCGCGGCCAACAAGAGGAGGAGGATTATTTGTTTCTTGTTCCTTTCTTCCATGTCATCCATTTTTTATTTTCCTTTATCAGTAGTATTATTATTACTACTTGATGATGCTTCTATAGCTTGAGAAACATCTAATTTTTGAAGAACATTTTGTTTGCTAACTTTGTGTTCCTTAACTTTTGGTGAAGGCACATACTCATCGTCTTCTTCTTCATTATCATCGTCTTCCTCATTTTCATATTCATCAAGATTCATTAGTGGAGTACTACTGATGAACTTTGGAACCGGATCTTTGGAATTGTCTAAGGTGTCACCTTTTGTTACCATTTTGTTCAATAATTCCCATAAGTCACTCATCCCATCCTATGGTTCAATACTTTTGTTTTTCTTTGAGATACTATCATTCTTTGAGGACTCAACAACATAAGCAATACACTCAACCTTCAACAAGTGATCACAAGAGTTAGTACACTTATCATTCACTAACTTAGTGTAATTTTAGACACAAAGGTTTATGATAATTTTCTTTGTTGTGTTTGCATGTATCACTAGTAGTCTTCAATGCTTCTGTTTTTAACTTTGTAATGTATTTGAAATGATTGCAATATGACCCGTAATTTCCCTGTGAGTAAAAATAGTCCAGAGAGATATAATTTCACTTTAGCCGTCCAGCAGATGGATTTTTGGTGTGTGCTGATTCAATGTATTGAACCTAACCTTTTATTTCTTTGAGCTTATTGGTTTTGTTTTATTGACTATCTATATAGTGCTTCATTTGACTCTACTGTGAAGCTATGAGATGTTGAATAAGGGTGTCTTCTTCACAAATTGAACAGACACATGTAACAAATGTGAACTCATTATGTAACACCCCAAGAATTTCTAAGTTAAGACCCAAACTATTCTTCATTTGTGAATAAGATCGTACTGGGTGGTTCTTAAATTTCTAGTATGTGTAAAGGTCAATTCTTTAGTGTACGATTGAATTTGAGTATGCATTAAGGTCACTAGAATCCTCTAGCACAAAGTTGAGTTGAAGGCTTCCATAACGATTAAGTTTTGATGTAAGATTCTACTTAGGTTAACTTAGAACGACCATATCTCTTAGAATATAAAGAGTTACGTAGCCCATAAACTTTCAAATTAAAGATAATTGAATCTTATTTCCAACACCACCAATTTCACATCAATCCTAATTTTGAGTAAAATGTTATGACTAATTTAGTAACCTGATACAGTGCAATGACGAATTTGCCGACCGAAAAACATAAAAAAGGGTCATTTTTATCTTTTTACCTCTAAGAAAACCCTAAACGAATTCTTGACTAACTAAAGGCCTAAAACTATCAAATTTTCATCTCTTAATCCCTCATTCTCTTCTCTCTCAAACTCTAAGGCAAAATGCTAAGGAAAAATCAAAGTAGAAGACTTCCATTCAAGATTTTTTCAATCTTTTTCAAGATTCTTCTTCAAGGTAAGTCCTTCTCCAAGAATCCAATTCTTTCCAATTCAAATTCCTCTATACAATTATGAATCACAAATGAAAATCATAATTCTTTGCCATAGAGATTTCAGGAAACTAATTCAAGAATCAAGAAAAGTTTTCTTGATTGTTCTCCTTCAAGCTTGGGTTTCAAGGCTTCTATTCAAGTTCTTTTTCAAGATTATTCAAGAACCTTGTTCTTTCAGGTATTTAAGGCTATCATATTGTTGGACTAGTTCATCCTCACACCCTACATCTACTTTCAAATAGTAAAAGAGTAATCTAGGATTCTATACATAGATTTGAGTATTCTTGAGATAAGTTGATTTTGAGTTATTGAGTTCCTGTTTTTTTTAGAAATTCTATTCCTAATTATTGAATTGATATATGTTATGCATTAAGATTCTTCAAATGATTCGTTCATGTCTATATTTCAACATGAACCCTATGAATTGAGTATTCTTGAGATGAGTAGTGTCGTTGAGTTTCGAGTTCCTGAGTTCTGAATACTGAGTTTCCATATTTCTATTAAGATCCCTGAGTTTAGTCGTTCATGCCTATTATTCCACATGAAACCCTATGAATTGAGTTATAAATCTTGAGAAGCTTTTTAAAGCCACCACTTGAGTTTTAAACTGAGTTTTGAGGAAGTAAAGATGAGTTTTGAGAAAGAGTTTCTAAAACATGATTAGTATGACAATCGAGTATACCATCAATGTTTAAGCAGTATGGTATCTAGATATACCATCAATGTTTATGCAGAATGACTTCTCGGGTCATCAATGATCATATCATAATATGATTTTGATATATTTTTGAGAAAGAGTTTTCAAGTATGAATTGAGTAGGAGCATAAGGGAACTAAGTATTCCCAAAGGTATTAGTTTTTACATTGATAAAAGAAAAACTTTGTTTTCTAAATGAGTTATCAGTTCAAAGATATTTCAAGAGCAGTTACCTCTTTTAAGAGGATAGTTTGAGCAATTATCTCAAACTAGAGGAAGAGTATATTTTTAAAAAATTGAGCATGAGTATATATTATTGGGAGTAGTATTGAGCACCGATTTGGGGATGAGTTCAGACAACTCACATTCCTCATAAACCTTGTATGCCAATATGGGTACAGGATCATACTTTTTAAATGAATCCTAAGTGCCTTCGGGCATAGCTTAGTGGATCCACTTAGTTGAGGTGTTCTATACTCCAGCAAGGTATAGGACAGTTCTGGCAGCGTGGGCGAGACGTTGTATCATCACATAGCTCATAATGATGGTGTCGATAGAGAATCTCCCAAATAGACTTAAAAGTGTATTTTTATCATATCACTTAATATGTTGAGTTCAGTGATGAGTAAGTATTTTATAAAGTTTCAATGATTCCACTTCTTTATTTCTTTACATTCAGTTGAGTATATATCTATATCTATTGCAATCCATTCATTGAGATATTTGTTATTCAACTATATTACATACTCGTACATTCAATATACTGATGTCATTTGACCTGCATCTTTTAATGATGCAAATACAGGTTCTTAGGATCCTCAACAAGAGTCTGTTGAGATCACTTCATCCGCTCGTCAGCTTTCGAGTGAGGTCTCCTTGCTTCTAGAGGACTCCAGTTTTATGAGTTGTTAGTATTAGTAACATTTTGAGTAGTCGTGGGTCTTGTCCTGACACCCGTCTATATATTGTAGAAGCTTCATAAATAGACAGTTTTGGAGAGTCTTTAAGTTTTCAGATGTTTTATTTAAACTTATGTTTCTTACTTGGTATATTCAACAAAGTTTTGAGATTTAGTAAACTATTTTTTAAAAATTTCTTTCAATTTGATGCTTATGTATGCTTGAGTTAGTTTTCCGCTTGTAGTCAGCCAAGATGAGGGTTCACTTGGGGACCAACAATGGTTCTCGAGTGTCGACCACGTCCAGGTTGTAGGCTCGGTCGTGACACATTATGTCTACTTGGACACGAGATAAATAGGGACTCTTAATAAAATTACCCTTTTTTAACTGTCAAATACAAGATCAAGTATTATGTGGGTTGTTTACTCATATTCAATTGAACTATCGATACCTATATACCTATTCCTTTTATTTGGGTGGGGATGTAATGTAAGATCCCATAGTTTTTCTCTAATCGTACATAATATATGTGGCGTAGTATGGCATGGTTATATGAGGTGTATATGACTTTGTATCGTACATTGGAGAGTAAGATTTCAAGTAGGTGGCAATATCAAGGAACTAAACTAAAGTTTTAGGTCAAAGGAACCCCTCAAACAAAGTTCATGAGAAAAGAAATGGCTCGGGTAGAACTTCGCCCGTTTGAAAGGTTTAACTTGTCCCATACCTTGTGGATAAGCCTATGAGTGTAAAACATGATAAGAATAGTGTGTTATGAGGTATTATAATAGCACAAGGGTCGTATGTTAAGTTTGGAAGTCAAGAAAATTAGTGAAACTAAAGTCGGCAAAAGTTATCAAAGTTTCTCTAATAATATTTTCTTAACTTTGGGTCAAATGTCTTGGATGTTTTATCCCAATATACAAAGAGTTAGAAGTCCTATCACCCATTAAATTTAAAGGCCTACGAGTCTAGTTTTCAACGCACAAAACCCCGTATACAACCGACATCAGAGTAAAACGTTATGAGGGTTTTACTACGGACTGCCGGGGCAGAATTCGGGTCAGGTTAAAAATGTGGTATGTCAGCTTACTCAACGTTTTAAGCCATGAAAACATTTCATTTTACTTCCAATCCAGAAATAAAGCTTAAGATAAGGTTCCTATGGAGTACTTTCATGATGAAGGTAAGTTATCGACGATTTCTACCATTAAAGATTGCCCCCGTGCCTAGAAACGTGATCTTTACACGTGGTAATCGTTTTCCCCTTCTATTAGCTGCGTTTGGAGCAAGTTTTGGAAGATATAAATTTGTAGTTATTGGATTTTCTTCAAGGTTTACACTTGGTTAACTAAGGTAATCATCTCGGGACTCTTTTATGATTGTTTTTATGAAGTTCTATGGACATTTCGTCAAGTTAAGGCCATTTGGAAAATCTGCCGATTTAAGAACAATTATGAATTGTTTATAGGTGTGTACCAGCTGTGTATATATATTATTTGCGAAGTTTAGGACGTAAGGAACAACTTTCGTGAAGAAGCTACGGCCATTCGAGTGTTCATTGAAAAGGTATGTTAAGGCGAAGCTACGTCCCTCATTTTAGCACCACTTCTGGGAAATTCCTAAAACGCCGAATGTGAAATTTTACTATTCTCTTGCTAGAAAGACATTTAGTGAAAGGCATTGGGATCACAGCTGAATTATTTTAATGATTCTGTTATTTTGATATTTCACTCGTTCGGATAAATACAGTGTTCGACATCTACACGTCATTTTATCAGTTTCCTTGATTATATGTCTGCACGTATGAATTCGTATTCTTCCTTGGGTGATGTGAATTAAAATGTCACGCGAGACCCTTACTACTTGTGACCAGCCCTCTTTCTCCACTAAGGTTATTATTAAAGAAAAACTTTAAAGTAGCTCACGACCTTCAAA
>JAJOOS010005113.1:0-25041 GCA_029582725.1 Solanum chiquidenum | reverse complement strand
TAGCATGATCCAGTCTTTCAATCCCACATAATATTTTCAAGAATTCATAATAGGCCTTCTTATCAAGCGCATCCCCAAATCCTGCAGATTTCATCCTATCAATCATTTCATCGCCCTCTCCAACTCTTGCAGCCTGGTACAAGCTCCTAATAAGAGTGAGAAACGTTGTTTCATCGGGATTACAACCCCACTCCCCCATCCTATAAAACAGATTCAAAGCATCCTCTGTTTTCCTAATCTTACATAAGTTAGTAATCAAAACATTAAAGGTTTCCACGTCTCTAGGAACACCTTTCTCTTCCATTTCTAGCAACACATTTTCTGCCTCAGATTGAAGCCTGAAAGGATCCTTCTTCCTACACAGCTTACAAACACAATCAAGTATTGCATTATAAGCTGAAACCCCAATTTCGAACCCTCCCCTATACATCTCCCCAGCTAACCGCTGTGCCTCATCAAGTTTCCCATCAATACACCAACCCCTTATCAGCATATCGCATATATATTCGTCCGGGAAGAATTCGCTAGCCAAACTTTTAACCATTTTCTCAGCATAGCTAGCAAATCCATGCTCACACAACCTAGAAACTACCAACTTCAAAGAATCCAAATCCCTCACTAACCCATAATCTTTCTCCATATTTTCAAAAAACGCTACCGTCTGAGTGGGTCTGCCAGCCCTTACAAGTCTATCAACCATGGATTCTAACGTCTTCCTTCCCGCTAACCCAATCCCATCAATAAGTACATCCTGGGCAGCTTTAAAATCCTTTCTCCTACCAAAATAATCCACAAAGTAAGACGCAACCTCATCATCGACCTTGAAACTTTCCTTAGACTTAACCCACTTGAAAAAACCTAATACTGTTCGTCCTGCATCTGGGGAAAGATTGAGTGTGGTAAGGATCAGGGAAGGAGTCAAATTGACATGGGAGAAAGAAAGATCGAGACTTTGTGGAATTGATAGAGATTCCGCATCGAGCTCCTTAACAAGCTCAGACGAAAGAGACTGAGCGGTTGTTTCTTCTTGATCCCTTTCCGGTTGGGATGAGAATGATCTGAAACTGGTAGAATAGTGCGAAAAAGAAAATGAATCATAATGGGGAAGTGGTGAAGTGAAAAAATGGGTTTTGGAAAGGGAGAGCTGGGAACAAGGAAGGTGGTGGGTTTGATTGGTCGCCGACGAAGAAATGCAGCGACGGAAAAGTGTCCGGAGTGTTGATGGGGTGGTGATTCGACGCATTTTCAGTGTGTAGTGAGTGAGAGAGAGAAAGGGCGGCGACGGCAATGGTGGAGTGTTAAACCCTCTCTTACTGCTACAGCGGGTCTGGGCTCTGTCTTTTGGTTTTGGGCTTTCCGGGTAACATGAAAATTGACGGGTCTTTCACAAATAGTAATTAGTTTTCCTGTACTTATCCCCAATTTACAATTGCTATATTTCGGGTGCGCACGGTAAATCTAGGAAAATATGCTTAATTATATAAATATTTTTATCATATTTACTAGTTTTAGTTATTGTTTAAATAAATGATATATCATTTCGCTAGTTAATAATTTTTATCAATTTTAAGTTGGGAGAAGGCATATAAGTATCCCCTAGACTATGACCGAAATCTCAGAGAAACACCTTAACTAAACTAAGGTCTTATTACCTTCCTGAACTCATTTTATATATAATATTGTACACCTTTTGTCTTATGTGACACACCCCGTGACTCCACGTAGTTGAGGCACATGAGATATATTTGGATGCCACATAAGTCAAAAAGGTGTACAAAATTATATAAAAAAAAGAGTTTAGGGGCGTAATAGGACCTTAGTTTAGTTAAGGTGTCTCTGGAATTTGAGTCATAGTCTAGGAAAGTACTTCTACCTTTTTCCTTTTAAGTTAGATACACCTAGATACATGAACAATTGCTACCAGATATATTTTGAAATACAAAATTCATAGGGAGAGAGGCGAGCGAAGTATGAGAAAGGCGAGCAAGATAGGAGGGAGGCAAGCGAGAAGGTCTATATATCCACAATAGATATTTGGAATATCAGATAAATTTTGGATACATTTTGAAATACAGATATAGACGAAGAGAGGTGAGCGAGAGATGAGAGAGGCAAGCGAGAGAGTAAAATATATGTGAATATATTGTATCTAAAATTAATTATACCTAATTTAGATCTCATGTATCTAGAAAACATATAGAGATATGTGTCAAAAACACACCTAAATTATCCCTTTTTTTTTAGTTTCATACCTAGACTATTGAGAATGTGAGTTTCATACCTAAACTATCACTTTTTTAGTTTAAGAAACACACCTCAGTGGTGTGTGTAATACGCTATCTTTTATTTGAAAAAACCTTGACACACATGAATAGAATATTCCACCTTGACAAAAATTAAATAATAAACCATTAATATTAATTAAAAATTAAAGATTAAAGTATTACTATCTATAAAAAAATATTTTTAAACAAAAATAAAATTTAAATATTTTTCTTACCCCACTCCGCATCTCCTCCACATACCCCCCTCCAAAAAAAAAATTGATATTATTTTATTTTTTAAAAAATAAAAATTCTACCCCATCCTATGTAACCCTCAGCTCCTAATTTTTATTTTTTAAATATTTTTCTCATTTTGTGTTAGATATGTACGTACATATATTTCTAGAAAAAAAATTCTATTAGTGTACCGAATATAACATAAATTAGTAAAAAAAATAAAAAATGTCTTGCGACGGCAAGTAAAAAATATTTTCGATATGTATATATCTAACACAAAATGAGAAAAAAATTGGAAGGGGAGGGTTAGGTGTGGTGGGTAGAATTATTTTTAAAAGAAAATAAAATAATATCTAAATTAGTATTTGGGGGGGGGGGAGATGAAGTGGAAAAAATTAAATTCTTCTATAAAAGAAATTTAAATAAAAAAACACTTTGAAAAATGCCCCGGGGGGAGAGATGAAGTGAAAAAAATAAATTATTTTATAAAAGAAATTTAAACAAAAAAAAAACTTTGAAAAATGGCGGCGGGGGGTGGAGGTGGGGGTGGGGGGTGGGAAGTGATGGAGTGTGGTAAAAAAAAAAATTACATTTTATTTTATAAAAGAAATATTATTTTTTGAATAATAATTTTTTAATTTTTAATTTTAACTAATACTAATAATTTATTTATTTTTTGTCAAGGTTGAATGTTTTGTTCATGTGACAATTTTTTAAAATAAAAGAGAAAGTATTTTACACACACCATGATGAGAGTGGTATAAAAGAGAGAGGTGTGGTTTTCAAACTGAAAAGTGATAGTTTAGGTATGAAACTTACACTCTCAATAGTTTAGGTATGAAACTTTAAAAAAAGATATAGTTTAGGTGTGTTTTTGAAACTTATCTCAAATATATATCTAGATAAGTGCAAACAAGATACAGTATCCTAAATTCGAATTTACTCCCAAACTAATGATATTTATATTGTGTTTACTCATAAATCTATACGAAAGATAGCTCACAAACTTTGCGAAAAATATAAAATGCACTAGCAAATCTAGTGCGTTTTCCATGGGCGAAACTACTCACCTAACCAACTAGTCAATCCTTAAGGGTCAAAAGGGAAGTAGGGATGGCAATGGGACGGAGTGGTTGCGAGGCGGGGTAGGTCTAAATCTATGCGGGGCAATGCGGATTTAACTTTATGCGGGGCGGGGCGAATTGGACTAATTTTTTTAAGAAATTAAGCGAGACGGAGCGAATGGCGGGTTGAAATATTTTTCTCACTTTTCTTAATCTCTCGGCTCTTAACTGTTAGTCTATTTGCACGAGTCACTACTGTTTTAACAAAATGGTGTGTTTTAACAAAACAACAACTAAGAAAATAATTAAACTAGATCTTCAAAGTTAAAAAAATATAATAAAAATTAAATTTGTGTATTGTTTTAGCAAATAACATAATAAAGAAAAGAAAAAATATCGATATAACATAAGTGGGGAGGGGTGGGGCGAGTTAAGAATAGAAAATAATGTTAAGCGGGGCAGGGCGGGGTGGATTAAAATTTTGCGGGTTAAGCTTCTACCCGCCCCATTGCCATCTCTAGAGGGAAGGCAACAAGTGGAAACTTTCGTAAATTTGTTACCACTCTTTCGTTTACTCTTTATTGTCTGTATAAATTTTGATTGTAGCTAACTAAATTTTATTAAAACGGTAAATTTTGATTGGTTAAAATATCTACCTTCTTCTTTTATAATAATTGTGTTTTGTAGTACGTAAACTTTCAATCCAACAAATATCCAATTGCATAAATATATATATATATATATATATATATATATATTTGATTTGTAATGGTCATCGTTAAATTTATTGGTGGTATGCTTATTTTTTCTTTATTCAACATTATTAACTTACGTGTTTAATTTTCGATTATTTACATTCAAAAGTAAGCTAAATCTATTCCATAAGTAAATAAAGATAATAATATCATTTTACTCTATTTTTTAAATTTGAGAAAGAGAAAAAAGTTGATAAACATATAGGGGTATTGAAGTCTTTTCTCCTATATGATAATAATGGGTGGAGAGCAGGAGAGGTGGGTGGATAATTGAGTTTGAGAGGGAGATATTGGATGATGTGAAGATTGCATAAACTGAAACCAACTGTCTTCTTCTCCCGGCAACCGACGCATCTTCACCGGTAGCGACATTGTACGGTAACTGTATCAATTACTCATGCTTTTCTCCATATTATACTTCCTTATCGTCGTAAAGAGCACGTAGAACATACTGGATACTAGAGCCACTGATTGTGTTGATTATTTGTTCTCTGAGAATTCAATTGGAAAGCATTTGAGTATAAAAACCTAATTGAGATGTTTACTCTACTCACTTAACTTTGATTGGCTAAACAATGTGTGTATTTGTTTTTGTGATTTCACAATTTCGCAGTTTTTGGTTAGGATTTTGAGAGATGGTGTTAGTTCAAAATTACATCACTCCGTGTCAGGCGTACTTGCCAAATGCATCTTCATCTCAGGTATCATTTTGGATTCTTCTTCCATCTTGCTTAGCATTGATAATGTATCTCAATTTTAAAAGTTCATTTTCACTTATAAAGGTGGATGTGATGCATCAACTGGGGTGGTTTAGGAGTGGTCACAACCGTAGGGCTCCTGGATGTGTTATCAGGTCAGAGAATGTGACTGAAACTTCCACTTCCTCTTGCCAAGGTTAGATTACTTTCGAATTTGTAACAGAGTCCGATCGAGCTGTCAAATTAGTTATTATCTAAGAAGTCCTTGACTAAAGAAATGTAATGTGACTGTGCATTAAACTTTAAAGTTCAATGACTTTACTCAGAGGGTGTCTTAATTTTTTTTCTAGTTTATGATGACAGTCATAGGTAAAATGAAGGAAGAGTACACAGTTTCATAGTTCCTATAGAATTCTGTGGGAGATCCCATCAAACTGAGTGAACAGTCTTATGCTGAAAAAAGCAGGGATGTTTAGTTCAATAGTGTAATCTCCACTAGTTTTTATATGGTTATGTTAATTCGGTTCACTTTAACCTGCTATTTTGATGAGCATAAATGGAATCATCTTCCAGGTAGAGATATGATTTTTAATGATGAAGAAAACTGAGCCCAACATTGCTGTCTTATAAAGAATTTGAAGTAAATTTAATTCTAATTTGAAGGACAAACATTTAGTAATAATGCATGAATTGGTTGATATTAACACCTTTGCATTCATGAACTGGGATGTTGTTTGTTGGATGACCTTTTGTTTGAGTTCTCTTATCTTGAATTAAATGTCATCCCAGATACCTGATATGCTCATTATAGGCTCTTGTTCTGATTATAATAGTGCTGGCAGTTTATGATTTTGTCCCATGTTGATTGACATTTTGGAACCAAAGCTGGACCAGTCACTATTTTCCTCTATCCGTTTCCTTACAGATAGACTTGGGAGGCGTCAATTTCTCGCAGTGGGACCAACAATTGCCCCATTGCTGCTGATGACTTCTCAGATACCAACATCATGTAAAAGTCTTTTTGCAGCATCTTACCCTGTTAATTCCCTTTACTTTTGTTTTAATGTTTGACAAAATGAAGTTGTGATGCATTTCTCACAGTCACAGTTCCATTCATGTATCTTGTTGATTCTTTAAATTTTAATGACTGGTATCCTAAGAGTACACCCTTTGATATGGCTCAGTTGCTGCAGAAAATAAGAAGGGATTTTTGCCTGTCACGGACAAGAAGGATGGATACTCTTTCCTCTATCCTTTTGGGTGGCAGGTCATTCTTCACTTAATGACTATAATGTTCTCTGTTGATTTTCTTTTACATTTGTCATAGTTGTGTAAATAGTTTGCTTGGGAAACAGGAGAATGGAGCTGCATTTGTGGGTTTAGCAATTTCAGATCTTCACTCCATAAAATAAATTTAGTCACCTTCTATAGAATTTAACTAATTTTTTTAGCAAATTTCTGAATCACTTAACCCCCTTATAAATTAAACCTGTCTTATCCATTGATACAATTTTTTCTTTAGCTGTTTCTTTATTCATTTTCTACCCTTACCCAGGAAGTCGTTGTTGAAGGTGAAGATAAAGTTTTCAAAGATGTTATTGAACCACTAGAAAGTGCTAGCGTAAATTTGGTACCAAGCAGTAAAGAGGACATACGGGATTTTGGTTCGCCACAACAGGTTTGTCAAAATGCTAGATCATTTACCCCAGACATTTACATGAAAAAGGCATCATGTAACTGTTTGGATTATTTTTCCCAATGGAAACTTAAATTTTCAGGTGGATTTCTTGATTGTGGGCACTCATGAATGTGTCCTAACCATAAACTATTCTTATTGCAGGTTGCTGAAACTTTAATAAAAAAGTTTTTAGCATCGCCTTCTCAGAAAACAAAACTAATTGAAGCATCAGAGGTGTGTATTTTGATATTTCTTCCATTACTGAAAATTTGTAACTGATCCTTGACTGCTTGTCATGCTGAACTATCATTGGTGTTACTGTTGAATAAACATTTCAGAGCCTTAGCATCTTTGATGTAACTCACTTATATATCTTCCTTCTGGATTGAATCATTTGGTCAACATATTTGGATGTTTTATGCCCTTAAAAAAATCCATTCGGCCTTACAAGAAAGAGAGCTTATGTATCGTGTAGCTACGTTGATGCAACAACAACTAAATCTTAGTCTGAAGCTTGTTTAAGTAATTTGTTTTCTCTGGATCCTTGAACTTGATACAAGAAGCAAAAAAATAATAATTGTTAGCTCAGTGCTACTTATGTTAGAAGGAACATGAATAATTAAAGTTACAATGTGGGGAGCCTCTGTTGCGGTTTCCAATGAACTTAAAACAAGAGGTAAAAATGTTAATATGGTCGATTCACAGAAGTCAAATTGCGATTATTTCTTCTTCTTTATACTTCCTATCTTTTTTTTCCGTCATTTTGTAGCAGTTTACAACAACAACATACCTAGTACATTATCGCAACTGGTGTCTGGGGAGGGTGAAATGCTCAAGGTAGAGAGGCAGTTTCTGATAGATCCTCGGCTCAAGGAAATCGTTTTTCAAAGAAGGTTTGAAAGAGAAGCAAGAGTAAAAGGCTAAGATGAAGATGTTGAAAACAAGAAAAGTAGTAACAGTATATTAAGGATAACCCAAGCGAAAGGAATATCAATAACAAAATTGAAGCATAAGTTAAAACAATTACCATTTTCAAAAAAAAAAATTGAAGCATAAGTTAATGCTAGTATAATAGTAATAAATCAGATAAGGGTACATACAGATGTTCTATACTGAAACTCTGCTCTACCACTGTGCAAAGAAAACACTCTACTACCTACTAATCGTCTAACACTATCTTCCACATTGATGCTTTTCGATCTAAGATCATGTCCTCGGTTAGTTGCAGATGTGTCATGTCTTGTACAATCACGTCTCCCCGGTGCTTCCTCAGTCTACCTCTACCTCTCCTCCTCTCCTCAGACCTATCGCCGCCAACTTCTCAATCTCGTTTCCCGCATCTTGTCCACCACGACAGCTACTCCCACATTGCCATGTATATCTTCATTCTTGAACTTATCACTTCTAGTATGCCCGCACATCCATGTAAACATTCTTATTTCTTCTACGTTCATTTTCTGAACAAGTGAATTCTAGATTGGCCAACACCCCACCCCGTACAATATAATCGGTCTAATTCTGTGTAGCAGTTAATCCTGAAATTTTCTAGTTTTAGTTAGGTAAACTTTTTCAGAAGTTTTGAACTTTGCTTTGAAAAGCATATATTTATGTCCATCTTTTTACAGTTCATGTTGTGACATATATGAGTTTGTGCACTACTTTGACTGGTGACCTGTGTTCCAATTTTCTCATAGCTCTCTAGTGGCACTCAGGAGAAATTTTGGTTTACAAAAAGCGGTCTCTCTTCAAATCTCTACCAAGGAATGATTCCTTTTTTTTTTTTGATTAGTACCAAGAAATGACAAATAATTAACAACTAAATTGCAGTTTAGCCGTCATGAGTCTGTTGTCCTCCTAATTAGTTTTAAATGCCAACCACTTCACAATTCTTGGAAAATATTTAAAGCCATCTTGCGTTGGATAAAATTACTAGACTAAAAAAGACTAGTTACTATATGAGATCTTGAATTATATCTACGAAGGATCAGCTATTGACAATTTGTATCATGTAAGATAAACGATGTTATGATCAATATTTATGATTCAATTTCTAGATATTCTTGGATTGAGGTCATAAATTGCTTAGATTGGTTTCACTGGAGTAAAGTTAAGCTACTTCTGCCACTGCTGTCATTATTAGAAATATCATTTAGCTATTACAAGATAACTTATTTCTGTATGTTGGTACTGATCATCTCATTGTCATACTTGAATACATCACTAGGAAATACAAGTAATCCCACCCAGTTCTTCTCCCTTTTGCAGTCTTTCCCGGAGGTAATGAGATTTTTTTTAAAATGATAAAAACTTCAACCTACACAACTCCCAACGAATGAAGGAGAGAGAGAGACTAACTCACAGTCATGAGGTGAGAGTCATAATATAATTTAATCGTCTAGCTCGTCTTTTCACCTTTGTACTAATGAACGGAATAAAGCTTTAGCCTATCAAGGAAAGACAGTTAATCTGATGCACATGGAATTTTGATATTGCCAGTAAACACCTTCACTTTTCTACCTGCTTTACTTCAACCGTGTATAGATTCTTCATAAGAACTGGTGAGGCTTGGCATTTGTATTTGCCAAATGATAAGCATCTTCCTGGTGCGCACTACTGACTCAGGACACATGGCTTTTTTAGTAAAATGAGAACTGGGATAAGATTCATCACGTGATTGCACAACTCTGAGAGCTATTGTTTTCCTTATATGCTTACTACTTTTTATCATGTTTGTATTATCTAATATCAGCTTTTACATAACCATTGGATGTATCTAAATTTATTTCGGGATCATTGATCATTTTGTAGCGTATCGTTGATGGAAAAACCTATTACACGTTCGAGTTTGTTGCACAAGCCCCAAATTATACTCGGCATGCCCTCACTGTAGTCTGCATTGGCAATGGTATGAATTGTATCTTAGGTTTTAATTGATGATGTGCATGCTATGGAGAATGTTCTACTTCGCTGGCTTGGTTGTGGACTAGAACTTGGTTACCTGCAAGTTCTTAAATTATTGTAGTTGAGCACTAACTATTTGAAAGATGCAGCAATTTAAATCTCGAGGACATTCCTCTGAACCTGAAAAATGGCATGCAGTGATTTTTCCTAACCTGCGGAGTCGTCAACTTAGCAAGAACTGATTTAGTCTCCTATATCCTCATATAGGATAATATCATAACATATATAGATAGATTTATCTACATCGACAATAAGGTTTATTAGTTTACTTCTACCTCAAAACTCATGAGTCATGCAAGTTATCTGCCATCAGTGACTGTCTTTGTCGTCAGCATGCTAGTAGATTAGGCCTTCTTTCCCGTCAGGGATAACTAAGAAAGAAGTGAATTATTGGAAGAGGGTTCAAACCCCTTAAAACTAAATTGTTGATGCATTCAATAGTTTGTATTATATAAGCAGTACAACTACTTCTATCAACTGCTATATTTGTTCTGTTTATCTGCCCAGCCTGAGTGCTTTGTATCTATAATTTTGAATCTTTCATGCACCAAGAATCAACTGTATGGTAAGATATAATAGTGATGCCCTCATGGATGTATTGAACTTACGAGAAACTTGCCATTGTTTAATTTGAACGCAAGGTTAATGCCAGTCAGCCCAAGACTTCACTGATCCCCTCCTCCTATTGTTTTTGCTACTCATTGCGTCTAAAATCACTGTCTTTCTTCTCTGCTTTTACGTGGACTTAATATGCATAAACTTCCTAATATTTCAATTTGAATGGTGAATCGTAATGCAGGAAAGTTCTATACATTGACAACTGGTGCAAATGAGAGGAGATGGGGGAAGATGAAGGATAGACTACACGCTGTGGTTGATTCCTTCCAAATTTTCAATGTTTAGTATACTTCAATAACACTTGCTTTTTTTGTTGTTAAAATCCCAGTTTTCATCTTTAAATAACTGCGATCAGAGATTGTATAATTAATGTAGATATGAGTGTTGTGCCTATTCTCACCCATTGCTTGTCAAAATAACAGTACAGATTTTATGGCAGCAGCCTTTGTAGAGTAGTCATTGTTCTATTTCAATATCCCTGTATGTTCTTTTCTCTACTGCCCCCATAGTTAGTAAAGAAAACCTTCTCTCCGAACGACTATTTTTCTCTGTGAAAAAGAAGGAAGATGACAAAATCTCACAAGTTACAGTAAAATTTCATTAGAGCACATTATTTTCATGGCATGTATAAGCCTTGGAAATCATGCGTAAAAGGCTTTGTGATTTGTTTTTACCATTCACAGCAAATGTGCTCTAAATTAACAGATAAAGAATGAGAATGGCATGCAATTCTATTCATTATCCAAAGCATGAACTGCATGATTCTTCTATTATTTCTTTCAACTTTCTTTGACCCCATATTTTCTCCTGTGGTCTTTCTTTATTGAGCTAAAATCCTGGTTGGAGCTCATCAGGAAATGATGATCTTGAAAGAATATATATGTACACATATATTAAGTTACCCTCTAAATTAAAAGCAAACTTTGTGTCATTTTCATGGGTACAAGATCATGTTTCCCTGTTCCACACAGCAATTTTTTCATGTATAATAAGCATTACTTTATCTAGGTTTCTTTCAGATGAAGCATTCCATCTTTAATCTATGCCCTTAAACATCATTATATGCCATAATGCTGTCATTAGATAAAGGGCCAAAAAAGCAAGAAAAAGGCCGTTTCATGGGATCCCCATTCACATTAGCAGCCAGTACCACAAACTCCTGTTTAATATTATATGATTAGTTATTAATTAAGATTAACTTATATGTACAAATCATGTCCTACAATGTTTCAGCTCGATATATCTTTTAGATGTGTCAAAATTGGTTCAGAACAGCACATAGTGATGGCTAAATATATTGTATTAAATTGTCCACTTTTTTGTAATTGACATAGACTTAGCATTATAAGGGCTCTTTCATAAACAGAGACATACAATGTATGAAAGATAAGAAGCAAGGGTGCCCCTTGTTTATGGTTTCTTTAACATGTTCTACAAACACTAAGCACCTTAAGTGTAACCAATAATCAACCGCACATAGGACTAAACTAATAAAAACATTGTAAAGTTTTATAGATATAAATTCATAATCAATTAGACCTTTAGTATTTTTAGAGAAATTTGATTTTTCAACTGATGTCTGGCGGAAAATCGTTACGTCTTAGCACATCCCTTTTCTTATTACTTGTTAGGATTGTTTGTTGTGTACCCTCTTTTCACACAAGACACATAAGAAAATATGCAAATAAAACACAGTAATTTTTTTGTAGGATCATTTTCTTTTATTCAATTTGTAAGAATGAAAAAAAAATCATTTCCTCGATTTGTGGCTCTTTTGACGACACGCGCATATTTACATGACCCTTGATTAGTTTAATTATATGAGGTGGGGATAATTCATTAATGAATAGTATCATATTTGTTGAGATAAGGGATCAAGAGATAAATTAATACTATTTATTCTAACGTTGTTATTCTTCGGATGCGTATTGTTAAATTTGTTCATGTGTAATAACTTACGAATCACATACAAGATGTAAATTATATTAGATAAGTCATGTGCAACGAGTTCGATCAACTAAAAGAATTGATACCTGATCACTTTCTTTATATATATTATACCACATGTTGCACCAACTTAATCATCCTTACCGATTCTGAATTAATAAATTGATATATAGTACATGCAACAAGTTATCATGGGGTCCAAGATGAGACTGAAAATCATCATCATAGGGCATCCCACAAGTAAGTGACTGTCAACTTCATAAAAATATGATAAGAAATGTGCTTGAAATTCATGATCATCAGCAGAATCAGTATACAGCTAAGTATTAAACACTTTTTAATATAATAATTGCCATGCCTCTTCATTTTGATTGGATGTACCCATATTTTTAAATTCTGTGGTATATTCACTACCACTTCTCATTGTTGTGTTTTTATCATTTAGAGTAACTTCATAATGAAGAATTTATTCTCCACATTACATTCCAAAGGGAAATAACTTTTCCATTATTTTATTTTTACCATATTCATGCTATTCCATTGCCTCCAAAACGAAGAAAAAAAAAAGTACACTAGATATTTTGTACGAATATTTGTACACAACCCCACTCATAAAAAATAAAATAACAAAGAATTTTAAGACAAAGTAATTTGGGGTGGAGGTAGAGGCTCATGTGCATGTCATTGAAAATTATACTTAACGAAAATAGGACAAATATAATTTCTTTTATATATATGTAATAGAGAGAAAAATTATTGAATCGATCTCTTTGACATAATGAGTGAAAATCATTTTCATCCTCAACTTTGATTTAAAATTTAAATCCCCCTTAATTTTGCGAAATAGTCATTCTCGAGGCTCATTTAAAGTAAAATAAATCGATATTGAACTCTTCTTTGATAAAAATCATGCCTCCGTCGTTCCAAAAGCAAATAATGGAGAGAAGATATCGCAGGGTGTTTCCTTTTATTGCATCCAGTGATCCAACTTATGTACTCCTTGTTTCCCCTCATATATATAAGTATATGTGGATTCACCACTATTCACAGTGGCTATTGCTCCACTTAATTTCTTCAATTAAATCACTCTTAAGAGTTAAGATCTTGATTAACCATTTGATGTAATCTTGGATTAAGCACCTAGAAATTAACCGCGCTAAACACTTTGGTCAACTAATTTATGAAATACGTACAAAGTGTATTAATATACACATATTATACAAATTAGTTGGTCGAACGGTACTATTTAATTTGTACTAAAACAAGTTAACAAATAGACAACATAGTCCATCCAGATTAGCAAGGCTCTTCTTATCTAACCTGGATATATTAAAGAACTATTAGTATAATTTGAGCTAAATTATTCCCTTGAATTGGAACAAGAAGTTATTAATCATGTTGTAACTTAATATTATAATATTAAATAGATACAAAGGGAACCTCAAATCTAATAAAGTAAGAAAATAATCAACACAATCCCAAGAGAGAATCCATGCAAATTATGTGGTGTAGGTAGCTAATATTCCAAATTTTAAAGGAGAAAACTTGGAAGAGAAGTTGGAAAAACAAAAAAAAATAAAAAATAAAAAAAAATATATATATATAAAGAAAAAAAACTATTGGTGGTCAAAGGAATAATTACTCTTCCCTGTCCACTTATGATATATGTAATTTATTCCCTTCCCTTTGCAATTCCTACATCATCATATTATTCATATCGCTATATTAATCAGAATTCAAAATAAATATCAAACACATATCAAAAGTAACAAATAATCAGAGATGCCATATTTCCTTACAATATTCCTATTTCTTTATCAAGCTTTTAGCCATATCTTTTTATCGAAAGATCCAAATTTTGATATATCATCCCAAATCCCAACCATACACGTTCTTGGACAAAGTTTATGTACGGATATGCTGTTTGGCTTTTCATGTAGCTAGTACACCATGAGAAACACAAGATTAAAAAGTAGTACTTGGTACTAATGAACAGACAATGTAGTTGTGTCAAATGAACGTGTTGGATTAAAAGCGATCAAATTAATAAATGATTCATGTTTCGAGTCCTTTTAAGTTTCCTTGAATTAAAATGAATTGAAATAAATAACTAGTGGATCATAACCAAACATTGACCCAATGTCTTCTCCTTTTTTATTTTTTATTTTTGGAAAAGAAATATGAAAGCTAATTAATGTGATTTTATCTTTTCAATTATTATTTCGATTTTTTTTGTTTAGATTGTAGGGGTAGATGTAAAAGGTAACTTATGGATTCATTTGAGATCAATAAACCCCATACACGTGATTAAAAAATATTCATTAAATAACTATAAACAAAGGCTATTCAATAAGATCGGTCGTTTAAAATCAAATTTTAATGAGGGTCTTATTATTTCTTATGAAAAATCATATATATTCTTATTAAGTATATTTCTTTTAGCTTTTTGAAATATGAAGTTGTCAATAATCTTCTAGTAAGGGTTTAGAGGGAGTGAAAAATTGGGTCCCATACTTCTTAGCCAGAGGTCTTGGCCCGGTTCTAGCCTCATAAAGGAAAAAATCTTTCCAAGGAGAATTTCCCTCTTTAATCGATTTTGCATGTGTAACACAAATTTGAAATTAATTGAGAATATTAATATAAATATCGAATGCTGTGTGTAAAAAATATATAATTAAAACTCCAAAAGCCTGGACTTGTTTTAATGTCTTGACCCTTTTATCGGTTCCGACTATATAAATAATAGATTCCGAACCCAATTGATAAACAGAATAAACTGTGGTTGAATTCTGTAGTCAATAAAAAACGATTAAAATTCTATTATGTCCGGTTTACGAATCATGTGCCAACTCATTATTGAACGTGGACGTGATGAATTACACAAAAATGAGCACTACATTATTAGTTCATCGTAGAGGTGAAAGGAATAAATAAAGATAAATTATGTTGGGAGTGTCACCTCTATAGGGTCATACGAGCTTTACAGTGTGTGATTCGAATTTAATTGGGACTTCAATGTGGACTCGGAACACTGGTGAAAAACAAAAAAAAAAAAAGAACAAATAAAAGATGAGAATTAATGGCTAAAAAGAGAAGAAGCTAAGGCAGGTTGCACTTGATTTGGATGGTGAAAACAAAAAACAAAAAAACAGTGAATATTGGATATTCAAATCCTGAATGCATCTTTCTTTTTATATAAACAAATGTGAAAAGGGAGAAAAGCTTTATTATGTATGTGTATATATAATTATATAGAAAAAAATTTATTCTAGTAACTAGTACAATTTTTTTATATATAGATAGCTAGTTAGGATTTAGATTTATATACCATATATAATTTTATTCCTCAATCATTTGTTTGTTTCTCTAGCACATTGTTGTTTTGTTATTATCTGATTATAAACCAAAATTCCCATAAGCAATAGAGAGAGCAAAAAGAATCTTAGTAGTTTGTTTGCTTTACTTTAACATTTCAAAAGGCAATGCTTTCTAGCTAAGAATTAATAGAGAGCACAAAATAAAGCTAACAAGAATAAAGTTGATAAAAGGGACAAGTTCACAATTTATCATTAGTTTTAGATGTTTAGGAGAGTATAAAAGTGTTTAAAAATTGTTTAGGAGAGTATAAAAAGTTTTTGTTCATATTTAAGTAGATCTTATGAGGATCTTGTTTCCTCAACATGGATTAAGGCATATTACTCTCTTGATGTTATACATAATAAATGGATTTTTACCACTACTTTTTTTTCCTCATAACTTTATTTAGTAGAGTGTATAAAAATAAAAGTAATAGTTATGCTAGATTTAGTTATACTGACATTACCTTTTTATCGATTATTTGATTTGTTGTATTGAAATTATTAGTGTATTAGAATATGAATAATATTTATATGTTTTATTAGAATCGAAACACCTCGTATTGTTTGTATCATAGTTCATTATGTATAAGAACAATACTTCCTTTATTTTAATCTATTTGTATGATTTTTTTACTTGCTCGAAGTATACTAAACAAAGAAAATTATTGAATTAGAATTAAAAATTTGTCAACGAGAGTATTTTAAAAAAAATTAGACAAACAAATTAAACGGAAGAAGAACTGCCAAGCAGAGTTCTCACATGCTACAAATAACTAACACTGCACTTAATTACCCTTTCGTTTCCCACAAAAAAAAAAGAATACTGCATTAACTTACTTATATGAATAAGAACATTTAATTTGACATTTAACTTTTTTTTAAGTACTGAAATAAAAATCAGCTATTTAATAAAAATAAATGTCATAATTGTATTTTATATATAGTTAAATACTATTGGTGAAAAACATTTTGTATCATATACTAAAAACAAAAGAGTAATAATTCGTGTACTAATATTTTCTCTTCTAGATTAGTTTTGTGGTATATATATTTCTTGGATTCTCATATCTTTTGTCATTAAGAGTAACTGCTATTACTAGACGCTAATCACATGATAATTAATGAGAATTTGAAACGTATACTTACTTAGTAATATGATGACTACCTTAGTACCCGTGATAACAATTGATCACTATTCATCAGTTACTTAAAACGGATTACAATTAGTTAATGGTCATAATATGAAACCTTATTAAAGATCTTTTCTCATCTACCAAATGTATAACAAGACAATGCAAGAACCAAGAAACAACACCCCCTAGATTTACAAGTGTTAATATAAGGACAAATACAGGAGAAAAAACAACTAAACATGGAAAAACATAATTATCTTAGCCGTTAACACTTGCATGCTACTGTTTACACAAATATAGCAAAGTTTACACAAAAAAGTTAAGAACCAAATGAGTTCACATGTGACATTAGATCTAAAAAATAGATTTTGGAGATTATAGCAATGTAGCATAAAGAGCAAATGGAAGTCTTTCATAAGAAACATAGAAATTATATTGCTTTGGATATGCAAAAAGGAAGCTGTGTACAGTGCATACTTGCAAGAACAACCACACCAAAGACAACAAACAAATTCCTAGCATAAAGGAACCAAATGAACGGAACCTTTGGTTAGAAGACGAACTTAAAAGTACAACTGCTATAGCATTACTACTTATAAACAAGTCTGATTGATCACTCGTAGTACGAAGACAAAATTCATTTTTCAGATCAAGAAAGACCAGCAGATCGCACTAACAATCCAACACATAGAAACCAACCAAAAAAAGCTTTCAATGAACCCTAGAAACAGCCTTGCAAATCAAAGGTTGTTTCATTTCCAATGACAATTTCAAACACTCGGACAAGTCTACGCCGTTATCAGAAGGAACCCATTTAAATTCTTGAAGTAACTGAGCTAGCCAAAGTTGAACAGTAGCAAGTCCCATTGCCTTACCCGGGCAAACCCTCCTCCCTGAACCAAATGGCGCAAGCCTTAGATCAGAACCCATGATTGCTACATCTTCTTCCAAGAACCTTTCAGGCATGAATTCTTCGGGTTGTGACCATATCTTTTCATCATGGGTAATAGCCCACATGTTCACCATTGCTGTGGTTCCGGCAGGGATAAAATGGTGACCGACACTTGTATCATGAATTGCAAGCCTTGCCCATGAGAGTAATGGACCAGGAGGATGAACTCTCAAAGTCTCTTTTACTATGGCTTGTAGATACTGCAGATTAGGCAAATCGGAATCGCATACAGCTCGATCAGTTCCAACCACAGACACTATTTCACTTTGAACTTTAGCTTGAATATCTGGATGCAATACCATCCTGGCAAGAATCCACTCTAACAAGATGGCCACAGTATCAGTACCTCGAAAGATCATTTCCTGAAGAAAAACAGTTTATTTCCTTGTCACAGAATTGAAAGCTGAATCCAAATCAATAAACAAAGATTTGATGCTGGAAAAAAATATAGGTAGAAAAAGACATGGGAATATCAGCACTACCACCATCATGCATTAGTTAAAAGCTAAAATTATTCAGATTCTTCATCACCAAAACACAAGAAAGAGACTATTTAAGAGAAGAATCAGGTAGTATTAAGCACATAACCATTAAACGAGTGAAGCAAATGAAAACCAAACATAAAACTATTTTTAGTATGACACGATCTTAAAGACATTCTAAAAAAAGGCACATAAAATTATAAGCTTCTAAATCTAACAAATGAATATCAAAGTAATTCAAAGGACAAGATGAATGAGTGAAAAATACCCAAAGAACGGCAATCATGTCTGAATCACTGAGTTTATTTTCCTTCTCCAAATCAAGCAACACATCAACAAAGTCATGAAAACCTTCATCTGCAACATTTCCAGCAGTTTTCACTCTATTTAACCTGTGTTCTTGAATGATCTTCCCAACAAATATATTCACCCGAGTAACAAGTTCTTTGCATCTTCTTCTAACTCCTTGTAAATCTAACCACCCCAGCAAAGGAAAATGGTCGCTCCAGTTGAATATCCCAAGCAATTCATACCCTTCACTCACTAAATACTCCAATTCTCGTCCATCTTCTCCATTGAAATCATAACTTTTACCGAAAACAGTCTTCATCACATTGTTCAGTGACCCAAAATGCAAAACCCTTTTCACCTTAGCATGTCCATCTGTCTCCATCAAACTTGCAATTTCGGTCACCATCTTTCTACCTATCTCACTCCTGAAATCCCCGAAACACGCTATTCTCTTCGGGCTGAACAAATGGGTCGCCGAAATCCTTCTCAAATTCCTCCAATACTCACCATACGGTGCAAAACCCATCGCTTTGTGAAACAATAGTTCATAAGCAGACTCTTTCACTGGTCTATCAGCAAAAGCCGAACTATTAAGTATTTCCTTCGCAGTCTCAGGATTACTAGATATTATAAAACGAGTAAACCCAACTGAAAACGCCATTAACGATTCAGCTTTCAAGCCATTAGAGAGTTTCGCAAGCAGTCTATGAGTTAACGAACCAGTGAAAGTTAAGACCAACCCGAGAACAGGTAAACCAGAGGGTCCGGGAATGGAGACACGAGCTTTAGAAAATGACCAAGCAAGACCACCAGGGGTAAGCCAGAAGGCGAAAACCACAAGAAAGAGGAGAAAAAAGAAAAGAAGCTCAAAGTTGAGCACAATAGTTGAAGGAATGAAGAGAAGAGAGTATTCAGAATACATTTCTGAGCTTCAAAGATTGCTTAGTTTATGCAGGTGCCGAGTAGTTAAGATGTGTATTCTGTTTGAAGAGAGAGAGAGAGAGAGAGAGGAGAAGGTGGCAGTGGAGGTGTGGAGAAGACCAAGAGCGTGAGATAACGGTTAAATAGAGAGTTAATAACAAAAATTAATTATACTTTTTAATAAATTATTTTTTTATATATTAAAAAAATACTGAATGATACTATAACTTTTTTCTTAAAGAATTACTATACAAGTTCAGCTATTTGGAAGAAAAAATAAACTCTTTTAAGTCTAGTTTATGAGGTGCTTTTTTTTATAAAAAAAAAATACAGTTAATTTAATTAATTATTAACGATAAATAATTTGATGACCGTGATGTTTTTAAAATTATTTAAGATATTCAAATAATAATCGATAAGTAATATGATAAAAAATAAATTTAAAAATTCAAAAAGAGGTGTTATGGTGTATGTTTTTTTGTGGATGACATAGTATTGATTGAGGAAACGCACAATGAAGTGAATGATAAGTTAGAGATGTGGAGATATGCTTTGGATATTAAAGGGTTCAGGTAGAGTAGGACTAAGATAAACTATATAAAGTTCAAATTTAACGATGTGATGCATAAGGTTGGCGTGGAAGTGAGGCTTGACACACCACTGTATTGGGACGGTGTGAATGAAGTGGAGGCTAGTCTCTCGAATCTTGTGTGATATAAAGGTACTTTTGAAATTCAAAGATAAATTACATATGTAAATTGGTGGTTAAACAAATATTGTTCTATGAGACTATGGGGTCGTTTGGTAGGGAATATTAGGAGAAATAGTCTTTGTATTATGCGTGGTATTATGTAGTACTATGTTTGGTAGGAATTTTGGGTCAATGTACACGCTTCATGGTATTATAGGATGTTTAACTAATACCTTCCATTTGGTGGTATTAGTAATACATGGATCTAATGCCATGGGATTAATATATGTAAAGACAAAAATACCCCCTCAAATCCTTTCATTTTGTTTATTCTCTTGGTTTTATGTTTTATATTCGTACTAATAAATTTATTTAAATCGATTAGCTTACAAATTTTATTATTTAAATAGAGCTATTTGTAGCTAAAATATGAGTTATTTAATCTAATTATTATTAATATAAAATATTATAATTGGACTAATATGCTAATGTTGATGTATGAATTTAAGAGCTATTTTTGCTATTTAAAAACATCTTGAGTATAAAAATAGTTTAATTTATTTTGCTATTTTTTTTTATGATAAAGAGCGATTTTGTATGATAAAAGTCCTAAGTTGAATGATTTTATTGATGTAAAACAACGTTCAATACCTTTTTTCTATAAATTCTTATAGTTGTGTGGCCTTTTGAGATATTAACTTCAATTTATTAAGATAACAATTATTTACCCTCAAATAATTTAAGTGAGAAAATACTGAACATGGTGATAAACCTTTCCTTCTCCTAGCTAGTTAAAAGGCTATAAAAAAAAATAGTGTTCGTCAATTATCTACCTTGACCCAATTACATGAAATAAAAAATCTCATAATAACTCAAGGGTATAATTGGAAAGAAGTTTTTTTGTAGAGTTTTAAACCTCACACAAAATTAGGTAGGAAGCAACGAACCAAACACTTGATAAAAATAATCCATGCATTACTAATCCAAGCATTACCAATCTCTGCATTACTAATACATGTATTACTAATCCCTACACTATTGATCTTTGTACCAAACGGCCCCTATATGTTGGCTAGTCAAAAAATTAATCCCATGTCCAAAGGATGCATGTTGGAGAAATTAAGATATTGAGGTGGATGTGTGGCCATTCTAGCAGCGATAAGATTAGAAATAACGATATACAGGATAAGATAGATGTGGCCTCCGTGCAGGGGCGGATCTATTAAGGCCCGTAGGGGTGTCATGCCACCCACAAGCTTCGGCAGAAACTCTATTTATATATAAGTATTTATATATAACATATGTGTAAATAATAAACGTACACCCAAACAACAAGAGTATTCTATGGCACAATGGTCGACCATCTACTTAATGGGTCAAAGTTTGCGGGATCGATTCCAGCTAACAGCTTTTTGTTTTAATTTTTCTTTTTAACTGGAGACAACGTTTCTTTTTTAAACTACAAGGCACATTCTCTTTTGTTTTTCGAATTTTTCTTACTTGTTAACTTATTATTAAGTATTAATCAATAATTATTTTTTAAATAATTTAATTCAACCCTTTGACTTTCTTTTATATGATTAAATATGGGGGGGGGGGAATTCACCATTGAAATCCTGGCTCTTCCTTTAAACTTTTGAACAACAAAAATATGTCATTAATTAAAGCTTCAGCCTTCCGTCCATCACCCAATCCCGCTCTCCCATCCAGCCACAAGACGAATAATTCTATCTGAATCTAAAATTAATTTAATCGATGAGTCTACTGGCATTAGAGACTAATCCAAAATTGAAAGATTTTAATGCATCAATACTTTCTTAATTTAGGTAAGTAACGAAACTTTTACTACAATTAACGAATAATGTAGTATTTGATTGGTAACTAATGGCTCAAATATGATTTCTAAGCTAAACTTAAAATAAAAATAATGATATAAGACTCTAGCTAGATTTGAACTGTATTCTCGCGAGTGGTTCCTCAGGCTTGTACCAACTAAACAAGAGCACTTCTACGCTTCTTATGGGTATACTGTTGATTATATCCTACTTTATGTCAGTTTCTCACGATAGATATACATATATACAGATGATTTTTTTTTAAGCTAACGGATGCACGTGCACCCCTATCAAATCATGTGGATCCGACTCTGCTTGGCACCCAGTGACTCTAAATCCTAGATCCGCTTCTACCTCCGTGGTGGACAAAATGGAGAAAGCGAGACTGAGATGATTTTGACATGTGAAGAAGAGATCCATAGACGCACCGGTGAGAAGGTGTGTGAGGTTGGCTATAGAGGGTACGAGAAGAGGGTAAAGATAGGTCGAAAAAGTATTGAGAAGAGGTGATTATTGAGGACATGATCCTAGATAGAAAGGCGTGAATGAACCTATCAATGTATAAACTAGAAAGGTAGTACATAGTGTAGTCTTGTTTTGCTTAGATTGATTGGTGTTTGCTGTACTATTTATATTACTCTAGTTCTTTGTTTTTATTTTTTTCATTGTTTATTATTGTGTTTTTTTTCATAAATAGTCCATCTTAGATTGTTGTTTATAAAATTATGGTATTTCGCTATCACATGATTTTTGTTGTTTTGATTATTTTTGTATTAATCTCTTCATCGTCTTCTTCTTTTTTACACTGGGATTTATTACACTTGAGTCGTAGGTCTTATGAAAACAATTATTTTACGTTTATTAGATAATAGTAAAATCTGCAAATATTCTAATTTCTTCGACTTCATTTGTGAGATTTCAATAGATATGTTGTTGTTGTTACTTTCCAACGTTTTGAGTTGATGCTCTAAAATATAATAAAATATGTTTTAAATTAATATACAATTTGTAATACTCTTTCCTCTAATCAAAGTAAAGTGTCACTCAACTAGGGGCAATTTTGATTTTGGATTGAAATGCATTACTTTTTGGAGAAAATGATCAAAATGGTCCTTAATGTATGGGCTTCGATTCTATTTGGTCCTAAATGTATGGACTTGATGGAAATGGTCCTTTATGTACCATAAATTTTGATCAATTTAGTCCTTAACCCTAAAATTAATATATATTTTTTTTTCCATCAAAATATACGGAATATGTAAAAGATGTGCTCGTTCAAGACTTTCCTTCCCCTATTTTCAAAAATTCCAAAAGGGCACCTCAATTTTTTTTAACCAAAAGGGTAAATCGCTCCTGACCTTCTGACAAAATTGACGTTGTTACTCCTTTAAAAAACATAAAAATCGTTGCAGGTCCAATTTTTTTTCTTTTTTTTCTTTAAAATCGTTGTTGTGATTATTATTTTTAACAACGCTGCCCCAGCAACGTTTAAAAAATAGAAATAGTTTCTATAGCAGTCATTTTCTTAAAAAAGTTTTAATTTTTTTTTTATTTAAAATTCCCGAGGCGAGGACTGCTTAAAAAAATAATGGGAAATCACTCCACGTGTAGCGATTTTAGTTAAAAAAATTTAATGGCATCGATTATTAAAAAAAAATTAACTAAAATCGCTACACGTGGAGCAATTTCCCATTATTTTTTAAGCAGTCCTCGCCTCGGGAATTTTTAATAAAAATAATTTAAACTTTTTTAAGAAAATGGCTACTATAGCAGCTATTTCTATTTTTTAAACGCTGCTGTGGCAGCATTGTTAAAAAAAATAATCACAGCAACGATTTTAAAGAAAAAAAATTGGACCAGCAGCGATTTTTATGTCTTTTAAAGGAGTAACGGCGTCAATTTTGTCAAAAGAAAATCGATTCGGCGTCAATTTTGTCAAGAGCGATTTTGCCCTTTTGGTTAAAAAAATTGATGTGCATTTTTGGAATTTTTAGAAACAGGGGAAGGAAAGTCTTGAACGAGCGCATCTTTTACATATTCCGTATATTTTGATGGCAAAAATAAATAAATATTAATTTTAGGGTTAAGGACTAAATTGATCACAATTTATGATACATGGAGGACCATTTCCATCAAGTTCATACATTAAGGACCAAATGGAATCAAAGCCATACATTAAGGACCATTTTGATAATTTTCTCTTACTTTTTGGTACGAATAGTTGGAGGTCTTTTGTGGGAAGGAATGAAAATTACACGATGTTTAGTTCTTTATATTACTCTACTATCACTTGCATAATTTATATATAATTTAATAGTAATATATAATAAATTTTTTTGAAGATCTAAAACTACCCATATACTAACCTTATTTTTAAGTCATTCCACATAGAAGAATCATTTTCTATAGATTGTCGTTAAAAAGAAAATGGCAAACAATTAATGGGAAAAAAATAGTAACATTGTATAATAAAATTCAGAGTTTATATTTATTCATCGTATAATAATCTTTATATTATTTATCTTTCACCCAACACTTTTCCCATAGTATTAGTAATTCTTAACTCTTTTCCCCAAAATAAATAAATCTTAACTCAAACAATTTATGCATTATAGTTTACATATAATTAATCTATCAACCAAATGATCAGGTGATAATTCAATTGGACGTTATTTTAATAGTTATAAACGTGGAAGTTAATTAATTATATTCATATGCCTTCGAGAAAATATCTTTTTCTCTTCGGAATACATAATGCCTTTGGAAAAAAATTGTAAAAATATTCTACCATGTGAAATTTATACATATTTTCTCATTAAGTTCTTTTTTACAAAATATTATTTTCCAATAAATCTAAGGCACCAAAACTCGAACCAGGACTACAAAAGAATTATTTATAGAGATTAAATTCTCTCCACTGATCGTGGACAAGAAAATTACACCATCAATTTATATTTAGAAATATCTATTTCTTTAATGTGTTCACATATTACTAATATTTAAATAAAAATAACAAAAAAAAATTATATTGTAACTTAAACTCTAAATTAATTATAAGAATTTGTTTATGATTCTTATATGGTTGCCAAAACTAAGAAGGATTCTTTCACCACTTTCTTGCTCTTCTTAGTTCATTCAATCAACAATACAAAAAT
>JAJOOS010005112.1:0-31839 GCA_029582725.1 Solanum chiquidenum | reverse complement strand
GAACTAACTTACTTCTGTTTCCTCCTCTAAGTTTATAATGGCAGAGGGACTCTTGAGGAAGGAGAAACTGCTGAAGCTCGATTCATTAAGATTCAAGCTGCTTACGAGCTTCTTATAGATGCAGACGAACGGAGAAAATATGATAAAGACAATCGAGTAAACCCCATGAAGGTGAACATTTAGAATAATGTTGATAGTTTTTAATGTATTATCTTTTCATCAATTAAAAAAAGAGCAGATTGCTTATTATCCAAGTAGTATCAGTTATTAATCTAAAAAGGAGCTAGAATCTAAATGACTCTGTTCTACACATTGCCCTCTTGTTGATGTGTGAAAGCGAATTTTGCTAGGCCAAATGAGCAGGCTTTAGTGTACTCCAAACTACCAAATTTTGCAACGTGGAAAGGGAAATGTATATGAAAATGAGAAATTACATATTCCTTTTGCATATTGTGGATGTTGTACATATTCAATGGACAGTATTACAGGAATCTTTTTTTTTTTGGTTGATAAGTTTTCAGTGTGGACAGAATTTGCCAATACTAAGATTTTAGTGATTTTGCAAAGTTGTAGTATTGACACCATAATTAGCCCCCAAACTTTTACTTTGTCAGATGGCTGGATCTGTTTATATTTTTTTACTGTCAATGAAGTGTTTCCTTAATGTGGTGCTATTTGTTCTCTAGCTTCTCCGGCCTGCAGTGCAGTATCTTCATTTTCTCAAACTGACATGATGCTTTTCTGTTATTCATCAGGCATCCGAAGCATGGGTGGAGTGGCTAATGAAAAAGCGAAAAGCATTTGACCAACGAGGTGATATGGCCATTGCTGCATGGGCTGAACAGCAGCAGCTAGAATTAAATCTGAAGGCTCGCCGCCTTGCTCGTTCAAAGGTATAGAACTGCTTATAGTACACGTTTTGTATCTCTGTGTGCTAGCCTGGTAATCATGCATTCTGTATTGCCCTTGTTAACTTACGAATATCACTTCAAGTTATGCACATATTAAGATGTGTTTTGATATCCTTTAAATTCTCATTAACATAATGTGGCTCTGAATATCCCGCGTAGAAAAATATTATAACATACATTTGGATGGACTTAATCAGTTCATCAATCTTCAGTTCCTCTCTCCTCACCGTAGTGACAGATATTCGTCATTTGGTGAACTAGCATTAGCCATACATATACCCAGCAGGTCTCAGTCTGCATTACACAATACATATGATGCAGTTTTCCATTCCTCATTCCTTATGTCGTTCCCTTCATTCCACTCCTGAAGACTATATATGATGCACATTTCTTTCCTAGCGTCATCTAAATTTTATTGACAAAATGGACCTTTTCAGATGGATCCTGAAGAAGAAAGGCGAATCATTGCTAAAGAGAGAAAGGCTTCTGTGGAGAATTTTAATAATACGTTAAAGCGACATACACTTGTCTTAAGGAAAAGAGATATAATGCGGCGAAAAACAGAGGAAGAAAAGAAAAGGGTCATTAGCAGGCTTCTGGCTGCTGAAGGTCTGGAGCTTGCGGAGGACGACGATAAGAATCTATAGAAGATGTAATGTGTATTGGTTCGCCTCCATGCACATGGTGAAGAATACAGTATCTTGGAAAGCTACTTCAGGTTAAAACAATGTATTGTGCAATACAGAAAGAACCAAAATAGTTATCTTTTTAAGTTATTTAGATGTACATCAATCATAGGTTAACTTTGTACTATACTGAACTTGGCAAGGTTGAAATGTTTAGTTTTCTATTTGCCATTGTCGACTCATTATCTGTGGGTATATTGATGCTGTATCTCTTTCTACTAATACTGATGCTCCTTAACAACGATCCGTCAGGTGAAGATCAGGTACCTAATGAAATAGTCGAGATGTGTGAGCTCATCCTAACACTACCTTCATACAAGACGAGATTCACGTCAAGTTTAGAGTTAAAGGATGGTTCCAGTTACCGCATTATCGGTATGATTTAGAGCCACAAAGACACTAATAAACAGCTATCATCAAGAAATACATCATGCAAGGAGTAATATGGTGCTGCTAACTTCTACATGGGAACAGAAAGAATCAGAAACAACACTGAAGAACATATCTTACTAATTTATTCAGTAATACAGCGCCTTTTTCGTGCACGAAACTTATTCTTCAACAAGAAAACAAAAAAAGACTCATCAATTGGTATATCTCCTTTAAAATAGCTGGTTACATAATTGTTTGCTCAGATGTAACACAATCCCTCAAAGAAGTCAGATTCACAAATCCGCAAAACTATGGTTGGTCAGTCCTCAAGAGATCATGCATCGATGTATGCTGAATGTCTGTCCACAACAAGCTTAATCAATGGATCTTCGACATCAGCCCCAGGCTGAGTTGTGTCTCTACGAACTGTGATTTTTTCCTGCTCTGTGACAACTATAACTTCCTCTTTACGAGTTTGAAGTTCATTAGCTACCACCATATGCATCTTGTACTTTTTGAGGGCCATATCAGCCTTCCCTAAAAGGATATCTGTATCTGTCTCCAGCTGTTAAGAAGTAAACGTTGAAATCAGTATTCGCACTATGTGATGAGCAGAGATATGAAGATATACAGGTCGCATTCATATATATATACGTAATAGTTGTGGGGGAAAGTTCAGTTTTGAACTCTTGAAACTTGTAGGAAATAGAATGCAAGTATTTGTAAATGTATGTCAAATAAAAAGTTCGAACACCTGAGAAAATAAAAATGGAGCTGCGTGAATAAGATGGAGAAAATATGAGTTTGATCTTATTAGTTCCAGACAGCATCATATGCACAGTTCTCCTCAAGATATATTCGACACAGGTTAATTGTTCAGTCACCATATTTTTACAGGTACAGCAGACTTCAAGATCGTTAAAGAAAACTCAAGAGATGATCAGCTAACCTTGAAAGATATGCAGAAAGCCACAGGTGCCCACTCATTTCTAAGCACATAAAGCATCTTTGGTACTTGAGCAAGCCGCATGTCCAAAGGACCAGATCCTGACTGGATCTTATGCATCGTCTGTAAAGAGGAGCTTATATTAAGCAAATACCAGAAGATGTGAGAAGAACAAAATTATCTGTTATATATCTATCATTTCTACCTACCAAAGCAAAAGGGAAGTTCTGCTTGCCCTCTAAAAGCTCAATATATCCACAAGATGAGTATCGAAGAGATGCGAATGTTAAGATAAATGTGTAGTAATATAAAATTAGATAAGAAAAACGTGATCACATATGTTAGAAGGTGCAAGCCACACATATAGGGGATAAAATGAGAAAATATTGCTTGAGATGGTTTGGCCATGTGTTATGTACACCTCCAGATGCACCAGTAGACCTTAAATCACATGGAAAGAAGTCATCTCAGAATATTTGGAATATCTTGGAGTCCAGACAGATCTATCAAAAGATAGAAAATAATGAAAGCTGAAAATCTGTAGTGATGAATACCAACGAGAAGGCTAGTGCTTACTAAAAGACTTTTAGTATATAAGAGTTATACCCACTAAGGTATATTAGAGAAATCCTAGTGCTAGATAATCCGTAAGTACGGAATATTGAAATATAATGAAGCATGGAGCATTTATGATATTGAGGATTCATACACCCGACCCTAACTACCTTGGGATTGAGGCATGTTTGTTATTGTTATATACCTGCCATTTCTGGTATTGAAACAAAAGAAGTCAAGAGACAACGAAGAAGAAAAACAGAACAAAGATTGAACTGCATCCAACCATTTCCAACTGCAAATTCAACCAAAACAATGCCAAGAAGGAATAAATGATTACCATGCTCTCCCACGGTACATAGAAATCAGAAACTGCAGCTGCAAGATAGAACATAGCACTAGGACCAAGGCTCCTTAACGAGACGGCTATCATCCGAAGAATCTGTTTAACACAAACCACATTTAATACTCTTTTACAAGCTTTCATACAACATATCAGGTATGGAGCATATTGCTTACTCAAAGTAGAAGTTTTTAGAATTAAGTACACCAAATAGATTTGCACCAATCTATTGAACATAACCTACTTTTCATACAAAAAAAAAACCACTGAACATGACCTGTAAATATTCAAAAATTGTTGTAAACGGTAATTTCAGCAGGAAACCGCCATTAACTGCCTGCAATAAGAAATTCTTAAGTTAATTACTGACAAATGTAATTGAAATATTTAAAATGAATAATTGATTAAGATCTTTACAGAACGATTTTCAGTAATGGCTCTCTTCACCACTTCAGCATGCGATGGGTCCACTGAAAAGCATAAAATGGTCAACAACATTAGCCAGGTTCAAAATATTCCAAGCAACAGTGGTAAATATCCCCGCCAACCACCCGAGGTAACACCTAACAAGCTGGGATGTGGGAAACATCGACATAAAGGAAATTAGGAATACTAATATAAACAGAAGTAACTTTCCAAATTCTATCACATTATTATATTTCCTCCTTTTATAATTCTCACATCTATTTTATTAGGTCTCCTGCCCCCCTGTTAAAACGAAAAAAATCTCGTGCATCTGTATTAGGCATAAATGCAAAAATAACAGACCTTGAATACTTGAATCATCAGTTGAAGTAAAACACTCGAGCAATGGATCGTCAGGCAGTGATCTGCAAAATGGCTGGCAGGTTCCCCTGCATATGTAGAGTTTCATGGCCTTAAAAATCCAGTCTATGAGCATATACTATTTTTCGAAGGGAAGAAACGTGATCAGGATAATGGTAATACATAGCAATGCACTTGACACAAACCTACGATACAGAAAGATGACAGAATAACCAGCCTTCAAAAAGTACCTGCAATTGCAGTTTAATTTGAATGTAAGACGTTACATGAACCAAATGTGTACTAGAAAATTTAAGTATGTTTTTTCATGATATACTCCGTGGAAGCAGATCCTCTATGACCAGAGCTAAAGTTATCAATATAACGAACACATCGTTTCTCCAAAGGAACAGTTGTACCACCAGAAGTCACACACACCACCCTGTTTGCTTTTCCATTCCCTGAACATGACGATAAAGACAAAGTCAGAATAATAAGTACATGGCATTATCATTGTCCAGATTGTGGAAAGGAAGTTGAAAAAATACAAGCTACGAGAGCTGAACGGAAGCAAATTTGCCTGATGATGAATTCCGGTTGACAAATTCCTTCAATTTTGTCTCTATTTCAGCAGCATCTTTTAGTGGTGGAGCTGATTCAAAGAATGCCCTGATTTTAAGTGTTGGTGTTTCTGGTGCATGATCGGTGCTATTCATTGAAACCGTGGAAATCCTTACAGAGATTGCTTATCTACAATATGACAACCCACCAAGATCAAAACCTCAGAACAACTCATTCATCAGTCAAAAGAAGAAAAACGATGCAGGGTGGGGTAGGTGGGGTAGGTGGGGTCGGTCGCGTATGTTTTCTGTTGTATTGTGTTTTTGGGTCAGGCAATTTATAAAACTAATTATTTATAATCGCTTAAAATTGAAGAAGTTCGGTGATTAATCTATATTGTAGAGGGTCAAAATTGGGTTTCAACAGTATGTACATCAAATTGATCAAGACACGAACTTTAAATTCTGAATTGCTTGAAAAAACATATTCTAAACCCCACATAGAGGTTAGCCAAAAGCAAGATAGTACTCCTACTAAGGTTTCACATTTATCCCAAAAGATAGAAGATAGTTTAAAGATTTTACATTTATTTAGCACTAAACTTTCCACCATATTTGCTCCTACTATTAACACATCAACTTGGAGCGGAATAGACCTAAGTAGCACGAAATTAGTGGCAAAGGCGAGATTTTTACCTGGAGAGTTCATCATCTACTATATATACATTTTAAAAAATTCACCGTGTATATACAGTGTGATTCTCGAGCGAAGCAGGCTTGGATGAATTCCCCTCTTACCCCCCAAACCCCCAACTCCTCTAGCTCCGTCCCTGCAGCCTGCAGGAGGGTGATCTAGAGGGTAGCAAGGGGTTAAAACTTTTATGTATAATATATATAGATTTTGAACATCCTTACATAAGATAAGAGGTTGGATTAGTTGTTTAGGGGTTCAAAACTCAAATCTCAAGCACTACATTTTAATTTTCCGACCCCTTAATGAAAATTCTGAATGCACCACTGGAATAGATACAAATAATTGAATATAGCCGATCTCAACTTATTCGGAACCAAGCCTTAAATCAATTACTACTGATTGAATTACACTCTAATAACATTCCCACATGAAGCAAAGATCACATTCAAAATAATCAAGAAATGAGAATGAACTCTGCACCTTAAAAGGGTCAAGAACCATTAAAATTCTGAAATTTCACGAAAAACATACTTAAAAAAACAGCTAATAGTACTAAAATTTCTCACATTTATCAACAACAAAAGGGTAAAGATTGTAGTAATATTCACCTGATGCGATGGAGGAGAACACAGCTGAGAAAGATTCGATTTTTATTTACTTTTCTATAAACCCAAATAGATTTGGGGATAAAAAAAAATTAAAAGATTATCTAAAAATCTACAAAATTGAGTGAAATTGGAGAACTGGGTTTTAACTTTTAGAGTTCAGTTTGATGGAGAAACTCAGAAATGGAAAGTTTTTTGCTCAAAGAAATGGAAAGTTGGGTGGCAAAAGGAAACATAGAAAGAATGAAATTTATAGGTAAACAAACTTGTGTTACTTACTGAGTATTCAAAAAATATGCATAATTAATCGAATTTCAATACGATTATTTTTAAAGGAAAAACTGTGGATAATTATTACTCCTACAATTTATAATTAATAGCCGCCAACCGCTTAGGTCAGATTTTGAGGCTATTTAATTACATTTTATTGTTTAAATTTTGTATTCATGGTGAAGTTTTTTTTTTGAGTAATGCATAATTTTTTATAATTTTTTATTTGGTGTTTAATATTTATATTGAAGCTTGATTATTTTGGGAAGAAACCACTCCTTATGAAGGACTTTTTTTGTATTTACTATTCGAATTCAAAACTTTTTATTAAGAAAAATGTATCCTCATTTGATGATGCCTAATGGATAATTACTTCTTCAATGTATGATTATTTTTTTCTAAGGGTCTGTTTGGAAAGTCACTTGATAATTGAAATTGGTGTAATTACTAGGGTAGTAATTATCAGTCTAGTAATTATACTATCTAGTAATTATACTGACTTGTTTGGTTGCCACAGTGTAATTACACTGTAATTACACATGTCCTGTTTGAATGTCACGGTGTAATTACTTATGTTCTGTTTGGATGCACAATTGCAATCATAAAATTATATTAAATTTTAAGAATAAAAATTAATTATTTAAAATTTATACTAGACAAATAAAAAACTTTATATATGACATTAAATTAAATATTTAAGATATATATTATTATTTTTAAATATATTAATTAATAAACATATATTCTTTAACTAATATTATGAAAAAATAATTGATTTATAATATCAAAAAAAATTACCAGGATGTCCTTCCAAACAGGTCCTAAAAGAATTCATAATATCAAAAAAAAATGTAATTTTTTATTAGGAAAAACGTGTGTTTTTATCATTAACTGAAATTATGAAGTTGTTTCATATGCATTCTCAACAAGGGAAAAAAGAAAAAGAAAAGAAGTTTCATATGGATTTAAGCCTGAATAAAGGATCAAAATATTAGTGTGGACACATCTTTAAATATGAATCAATCCATATAATATACTTTCTTCGTTATATTTACGTGCCATATTTTTCTTTTAAATAAGCCTTAAAAAATATTATCTTACTATATCAAAAATAATTTTAATTTGAAAATTTCACTTTATTTGAAATGAAATAATTTATAATCACATAAATATCTAAAAATTATTTCAAACTACAATTAAAATAAAGTATCTCATAATAACTTTATCTTCTCACCCATAAAAAACAATTCAATTAATGTTAATCATGATCATATCTAAATTCTAACTTCCTCTCTTATTAAGCTAGGCAATATCATTATCAGCGAAAAAGTATACGTACTCCCTCGACCTTTATTTTATGTAATTTTTATTTTAAAATATCGAATAGATAGATGATAATAAAAATAAAGTAAATATTCATCTGTATTTAGCGTTTATATTAAATCACCAAATACAAGATAAAATGTAGCTCATACACTTATTTATTATTTATCATAGTTAAGAGATTTGTATTTTTACATTAACGTGTAGTAATTGTTATGAATTATGATTAAATTATTTTGATATAAATGACGTGTGTGAAAAAAAAATTTACAAAAATTCCTAGTGACTCGTGAGTCGTGGCAGTCGGTGAATTACAATATTTCAGTGAGTTCATTATTCAGTTTTTAAAGACATTATTAAATAATTATCTTAGTTTTTTTTCCATTAAAGGTTGAATTAATATGTGACTTTTTTTTGGGTAATTAACAATATTCATTAATCGCCAAAGTAATCATTACACGTTCCATAGTCCAGATTTATACACAGCTAACTATCTAAATATGAATAACTAACCAGTAAACTCTACATCAATTACTCGGTTCGATTTATCGATTTTCAGTTTTTAAATAAGATATTTTTTATCGATTTATTGGTTTGGTCCTTAATGGTTTGATTTTTTATTTAACCAATAAGAAAATGCTTATAAAACAAATATATGTCTTCTCTAATAAATTTGACGCGACAAGACAATAATGTAACTTTACAAGTGCTCATAAAATAGAAACAATAATAACAAACATGAAAATAAATATACATGTGTAATACAAAGAGAAATTAAGAGGAATAGGGTAATACAAAGACAATAATGAATTGAAAGCTAAATGACAAAGACATAACTAGTAAGATATTGAGATTAATATTTAATATTTATGTATAAGTAAAAGTAGTAAATTACTATGATCTTAATGGGTTATTGGTTTACCCAATAATCAATTATTAAAAATCAATACCAAATCGATAATCTAATATATTTTTCTTCATAAAACCATTAAAAAACGTTAACCCAATAACCTAATAGCAATAAATCAATAACATTTTTTCGATTCAATTTATTAGTCGGTCGATTTTTTCACACACCTAATTCCTACCAAGACTATCAATGTTTTCTTAGTGAAGATGCGACTTTTTGTTAGTTAAAAAAGAATTGTCTTAACAGATTTTAAGGATTGAGCGTCAAATAATTCAATGTTGTTTGAACTTTGAAGAGCTCTTAAATGTTATTTCCACCGTCGTTTTTCATTTGAGTATATTTTGCTTAATATTTTACAATATGTTTTTAGTAAATTTTAGGTTTAACAAACATAAAAATTATATTTGTATTTATAGATATAATTTGTATAATTGTGCTTCATAGCAAACTTTATGTTTGATATGACTATTAATATGTATAATTTGTGTTTGTATAAAGCGAGAAAGAGAGAAAGACAAAAGAAAACTGGGTAGGGGAAAATCTGCATTTGTATAATTATAAGTGTATAGGACGAAAATATATGTATTTGTATTTATATATACAATTTTCTCTCGCTTTATACAAACACAAACGCAATTTATATATTTGTGTTTGTATAAAAGTGAGAGTGGCGAGCGAGATTCTCTGGGGAGAGAGACGAACGAAAAGATATGTATATATATAATTTTCTCTCACAACATTTGTGTTTGTATAAAGTTAGAGAAACGAGGGAGAAATTGACAGCGGAGAGTGGCAAACGAGAAATTCAGAGAAAGAGGCGAATGACAATTGTTTGTTACGGGTTACAATTAAATTAAAATTTACTATTTTATACAATTTTTCCTATGTTTTTTCATTGACATATTAAGGAGTAAAATATATAATAATTTTCATATAAAATTCAATCATTTAAAATTTTGATTTTAAAATACTCTATTTCAATTTAATTTAACTTCAAAAGATTAGAAAAATCAACTCCTCACACGAAATTTATTTTTGAGATTCACAAGAGCTTGCAACTATTGCTCATGAAATATGTAAATTTTGTAAACATATCTAAGATCATAAAATATAATAGCTCGATTTTATCAAATTTTTTCTGTTATAGGTATTTAATCGATCTGAATTTTACATAATTTACATTGATCCAAAAATTCAGAATAGTATTATGTTTTACGCAAAATTATATATTACAAAAATAATCATTGAGTAGTAATTATTAAAATAAAGAAAAACAGAACAATTAATTATACAGCTAATTGAATATCCCCAATTTCAAGCTGTGCAGCAATATCTTCAAGTTGTTTCTTCACACTCATATCAATCAATTTGGATCCTGAATTTCCATACCTTATTGTAAATCCAGCAACAAGAGATTCATCAATCACTGTTTTGATTCTCACATTTTTCGCTCCGGTTAACCGTTGAACTCCTTTTGCGATCTGTGCTAAATGTTGCGATTCCAGTTTCACCACTGAAGTCACCACAGCAAGTTCAGTATCCGTCAACGTATTGTAAACTTTCTCAAACTCTTTAACAATATCTTTGATTAATTCAATTCTCTTCATATCCACAAGGATGTTGAGAAAATTTGCAACGTGTGGTTGAATGCCTGTAGATGAAACGATCTCGTCTACCAGTTCACGTTTCTTCTCTTCGCTTACGATAGGGCTTACGAAGAAATCGTAAACCGCATCGTCGTCGAAGATTTTCTCGATCTTTTCGAGATCTGCGGTGGTTTGTTCTAGTGTTTCGTTGGATTTAGCTACGTCCGCGAGAGCGTTCGCGTAGCTACCGGCGGCGGAATCTGCCATTTTTGCACCGAGAGCACCGCCGCCGCGGCCGCGGCGGGAGGTGCGTTTGGATCGGAGTTTGAGGGTGAGTTTTGGAAGCTTGAGGCCGCCGGAGAAGGAGAGCTTTGCGACGGTTCCGGTGATGAGTTGAGTCGGCGGCGGTGAACGGGATTGGAAAGTTATCGGAGTTTGTTGTAGAGCTGCCATTGATGAAAATCAAATCTCTATGCTCGAGAAAAGTGAGAGTAGTGATTTGAGAGTGAGAAATGAGAAAAGGGATTATGGAGGGTAATGAACGGTTGAGATTAAAGGAGAAGTGCAGATCGACGGTGATGAAGGGATAAGATTATCTCTTATTTCCGGTGAAGGATGGCCTGTTATCTCATGGTTTATGGGGATAAGGAGTTGGCACATGTGCACTTCACATTTTAGAAGATAAGTCAATCGCAAAATTAACTTATTAACTAATTAGTATTGAATTTACGATTTAATTTATTAACTAATTAGTATTGAATTAACGATTGATGGACATATTAAATATTATTGTTAATGGTTTACTATGTGGGAACAGATTACTCAATTTTCTTATTGAGTGTATTGTTAACATGTTAAGAATTATTATAGTTACATTTTTATCATAAGTATATATATTTTTGGTTAATACCGTAAGTATATTTGTTAAATACTAAATACGTATGTGTATGCATCCTCGAAATTTAGATTTTCATATATTTTTCAATGTGATTTACAATTACAGAATTACCAACTTAAGTAAAGCTAGAGAAATTATTTTATTTGATAGAAAATCGATATATTGGTGAGTGAGTGAAAAGAAGGAGCATTTAATGATTGAGTCAATATACCGCTCAATTATCACTCGATAACTATTAATCTTATATCAAATGAACCGATAGTTTATTGATTGACTAGCATATTAGTGTATTTAAAAGTTGATATCAAATAAATCAAAATTGTTAAGCATAATCATCCGCCAAATTCGTCCTATAATTAATCACCCCTACTTTGAGCAAAATGAAGGGCAAATGTGAAATTCTTAAGAGTTGGAGTTGTGCATTACAATCTCTCGGTTTCAATTTATGTCAATTAACATAAAATTGAAAAGAAAAAAAAACTTTTTAACAAATTTAACATTTGAAACAAGTCAAATATAGAGATGAATATTGTGTATTAGCTATCAAATTAGCATATCATAATTGAGATTTTGATACCACAATTCTGATATTTGGTATGCGTTTTAATTTTTTTTGAGTATTTATATATGATGTTTAAAATTTGTACAAAAATATTGAAATATCAAAATATCATATTAAAATGTATAGTTACATGTACAAATTATATATATTATTACAATATTAATAAATCTATAAAATAGTGTTAGTACAAATTACATTGTTTAGATTTTGATTACTCTATATTGATTAAATTATATTTTATATAATTTATCAACGGAAGGAATTGTTTGTACTTTTTTTGAATTTAGGCTATTTTTATTTTATGTTAATTTACTAATATGTTATAATACTTATTGTGAAAAAATGCAACAGAATAAGCAATCTACCTTTAATTTGGATTAAACACAACAAAGAAGTTATATTCTTTTGCACAGAGAAAAAAGGTTGACAAAAAATAATAATATACGATATATATAAATCTAATAGATTAATTGTGTAAATTATGTTTCATGTTTTTTTTTATATATATAAAAAGGTAAAATATATGTTTTCAAAAAATATGATCAAATACATATTGAAACTTCATCCAAATCTAACTTCTTAAGAATATTTGAAAATTTATGGCCATACATTTGTTACAAAGAAATCATCAATAATGGATGTGGTGCAATGAATGAGGTTGCTTCTCTCTTAGCCAGAGTTCTTGGATTCAAATCCTAGGTATGAAAAAAATTTTGGTAGGAGTGCTAACTCGACGCGAATTCGAATTAGTCGAACTTCATTGGGTGAGAAAAACTAAAAAAAATAAAAAAATCCTTCTGTGTATATTAGGATATTTTCTTAAAATTGAATTCACATCTCAAATCCATAAAATACCAATTGAAAGTTTTTGAAACCCCTTAAAGACATTCTTTAATTATACTTGTATGAAAAGTAAATTGTGACAACATTAAATGGCAAGAAATTAATCCATCCTTTGTTTTTCTACCATACCAATAAATGCTCTTTGAAGGTGTATTATATAATATAGAAAAGTCGTGAGTACTAGTGAAGCAAAAGTAATTATGAGAGTCTATTATAAGATGAACAAATTAAAGAATGAAACAAAAATAAAACAAAGGAAAATGCCAAATAGAGAAATTCTTTTTTTACGGAGTTGACTATCAAGCTCTCCTGTATTATAAAAATAAAATAAAATAAGGGAAAGGATATAAGTAGCAATAAAAATAAGAAATACTATGGTTACATATGATCAGTTTAAAATTCTTTAGATATAATTTGTTTCTATTCTTAGAGGTAATTTTGAAAAATAATCTTCACTATAGTTGACAAAAACACATGGTTTCATACATGGTTATTGGATATCTAGCCGATCGATATCGATCGTGTTCATTTGAGTTTATTACTTTCAATATAAAATATAATTTTATGTGTTTAATTTATTTAAATCAATAAATAGTAAATATCTATGCATAATTTCAAAAATGAAATGAGAGAGTTCACTAATTTCTATCAGACGTTTCTTTGATATTTGAGTACTCAACGATAAGGGATTTTCTGAGAAAAAATTGTTGAAAACGTTATTGACTAACCTAATTTCGATGAATTTCGTTAGAAATTAGCGATTTTTTGTATTAAACCAAATACTACCACGTGGATCACAACTTAGAATGGTCAGAAATTTCCCTTGATATCAAAAGCAGATAGAGGTACTGAGTTCGAATCTTACCTGCACGGCTGCACCCATCATGAAAAAGAGAATTTCCTCACGTTTGACCTGCATGATTGTATTCAGGAACAGAGCCAATATTGCAGTTATGAGTTCGGAAAGACTCATGAGCTTGAACCTTCGAGCCCTGTATTTGTATTGACAAATTTATCTAATACATATGAGTAATCTATCAAAAACCTAATAAATATAAACAAGTCATAAACTAAAATTTCTGGCTCCATCAATCTCTAAAAGTATCATACCTAAAACGTAGTTTCTATACTAAGAAAAGTCCTAATAATTCATTATTTGTAAAGACCTTAACATTTTCTTGATACTATTTCTAATGTGCAACATTTAACTAATCCTTTAATTTGTTGTCTACTTTTCATTAATTACTTCTTTAATTAAACTAAAAATTCTGGCTCCATCAATCTCTAAAAGTATCATACCTAAAATGGAGTTTCTATACTAAGAAAAGTCCTAATAATTCATTATTTGTAATGTGCAACATTTAACTAATCCTTTAATTTGTTGTCTACTTTTCATTAATTACTTTTTTAATTTAACTACTCCCACCACCATTATAAATTCCTTGATCAAGCTGAGTTAATAATAATTTGAGTCTTCAAAAAAGATGGCTATGAAAACATATACTTTATTTCTCATACTTCTTGCCAACGTAGCTTTTGCCAACCACTATCATTTCATTGTAAGTATCAACTATTGCAATTTTCTTAGGGTTTGAAATTGATTGATTCGGAATTTTAGATATTTTAAGTTACTAGGTACGATAATAACTAATAATTTGTACATACATACATGTTGTACGTGAACTAACGTTGCGTTGCAGGTTAAAGAAACTTTGATCGAAAGACTTTGCAAATCAAAGAAAATTCTAACTGTGAATGGCAAATTTCCTGGTCCGATCATCTATGCCAACAAAGGATCTACTCTTATTGTTCATGTCCATAACTATAGCAAGTATAATATCACTATTCATTGGTAAGAAATATATATACCCTATATATTTCGAGACGAATTCAGGATTTGATATCTTGAATTTGAAATTTTAGCTCTCTAGAGTTATTGCATTCTAATATAATAATATGTACATATTAAATGAATTGATTACGAGGAGAACATGTATCCTGTATTATACCTTTTGTTTGTACATGAACTCCATATCTAGCACTTAAATAACTTGATAAAGTAGACATAGTCAAACACCAAAGTCATAAAATTATTTCTATAAAGGAAAAATAACTCAACATAGTACCATATACAAAAAATGGTAAATTTCGATCCTGAATTTCATGTTGATGTCATATTTGTTTCATGTTATTCTTTTCAACCTAATTTGATGAATTGATGGACAAAAAAGTAATAATAATTTGATGATTTTACTTCAAAATTATGTTATATATCAGGCACGGAGTAAAACAACCACGAAATCCCTGGTCAGATGGGCCAGAGTATATCACCCAATGTCCAATTCAACCTGGCTCCAAATTCAAGCAAAAAATCATACTTTCTGATGAAGAAGGCACTATTTGGTGGCACGCGCACAACAAATGGGCGCGTGCCACGATTCATGGTGCCATTATTGTTTACCCAAAGCCCGGTACTAGTTATCCTTTCCCTAAGCCTCATGCCGAAATACCAATTATTTTAGGTACTATTATTCCTTCCAAACATCAAATTTTACTTTTATCGTTATAATATGATCAGTTATATATGTAGTTATCTTTTAGTTTAAAAATTTACTAACTTTTTTTTTTTTTTTTTTGTAAATTTGATTATTGTTAGGTGAGTGGTGGAAGGATAGTGTTGTGGAGGTTTTAAATGAATTTGTTGGGTCAGGAGGTCAGCCAAAGACTTCTGATGCTTTTATGATTAATGGTCAGCCTGGTGATTTTTACCCATGTTCAAAGCATGGTAGGTACCATTGAACTCTTCTTCTTTTTTTCACGATTACGTGACACAAATTTAAATTAATCAAATTTCAATACGATATTAATTTAAATTAATCAAATTTCAATATGATATTAGATTTTATATGACGTTTAAACGTTTAAACATGAATAGTATACATAATATAATTATCACACTATTAGGTTACTTGAATGATAATTACATATGATCATCACATAAAAAGTTGGATTAATTAGCAACTTATAAATAAGACATTTTGATCTGTTATATTATGTTGAAGAGTTTAGTTTACGTTATATAAAGAAACTTTTACATTTGTAAGGTCAACAATAACAAAAGATCATATCTATACGAAATATTATATAATAAAAAAGTGAAATTTGTAATCTTGAAAACAAAAAACATAATACTTGCAACAATATATAATAGGTAAAAAATTTACTTCCTATATATATATATTGTAACCTTTTTTTTAATTGTCAATATATATAAGTTAAACTTATCGTTGTTCATTCTTTTCCTTTCTTAATTTTTTCCTTTTTTTGTTTAGCAGGAACTTTCAAGCTAGAAGTTAAATCTGGAAAAACTTATCTACTAAGAATTTTAAATGCTGCAATGCATGAAATTCTTTTTTTTGCAATTAGAAATCACAAATTAACAATTGTTGGAACAGATGGAAGTTACACAAAGCCATTAACAAAAGATTTTATAGCCATAAGTCCTGGTCAAACATTTGATTGTCTATTAAAAGCCAATCAAAATCCAAATAATTTTTATTATATGGCTGCTAGAGCATATACTAATGGTACAAATGTCCAATTTAATAACACAACAACAACAGCCATAATAAAATATGAAGAAAATAATTACAATTTTAATAATTCACCTATTTCACTCCCTTATTTACCTTCTTACTATGACACATCTTCAACAGTTAATTTCAGTGCTAGTCTAAGAAGTTTAGCCTCGAAACTCCACCCGATATCCGTCCCCATTAAAGTGAAAACAAGGTTGGTTTCAACTGTCTCAGTCAACTTATTACCATGCCCAAAAAATGATACTAGGTCATGTCAAGGTCCAAATGGGACGCGATTATCAGCTAGTATGAACAATATAAGCTTCTTCACACCACCAAGGTATAATATACTCGAGGCTTATTATTATAATCGCGTTAAGGACGTGTTTGGGATGGATTTTCCCAATTTTCCGCCATATGTTTTTAATTATACTGATGATGTTTTGCCTTTAGAACTTGAATTGCCTAAATTTGGGACACAAGTGAAAGTATTGAAGTATAATACAACAGTTGAGTTGGTGTTACAAGGGACAAATTTGGTAACTGGATTAGATCATCCTATGCATCTACATGGTTACAATTTTTATGTTGTTGGTTGGGGATTAGGTAATTTTGATGAAAATAATGATCCTAAGAATTATAATCTTGTTGATCCACCTAGAAGGAACAATGTTGCTGTGCCTAAAAATGGTTGGATTGCTATTAGATTCAGAGCTGACAATCCAGGTATATACGTCTTTCATTTTTACTTATCGAGTTTAACTTATATACACGGACAGTTTGGCAATACTATGATTTTTCATCTTCTTACATTATCAATAGTACCTTTTGTTTTTACTTAAGTTATATACACAGAAAGTATTATAATTTTTCATTTTTCTTACATTATCAATATAGTTTATCATAGTTATCATTTGCAATGTTTATTATATGAATTTACTAGTAAATACTTTATAAATTTTAGAACTAAAAACGTGTTATTTTCTAGCCGTTCACAATTTGATCCAAAAATGAAGTGATTTTTTTTTAAAATAAAAAAATTAAGAAGTTATTGTTATTCATGTTCTTTTTAAAGTTACATTTGACTATGAGTAGATTATATTAATTTAGTCAAATACATCCATAATTAATGTTTTTAATTTGTGTTATGAGTACAATCAGTGTATATACATTTTTTCTTAATTACTTGCATTATCATTTTTACTTATCGAATTAAATAAAGTTATATACATCGATAGTATATATATAATCTTAATTTCTAGTCTCTTCTTTAATTATTATTTTTTATAGGAGTTTGGACTATGCATTGTCATATTGAGAGACATCTTACATGGGGAATGCAGACTGTATTTATAGTGAAAAATGGGCACAAGCCAGAAGAACATATTTTGCCTCCTCCTCATCACATGCCACCATGCTAATTTTTCCTTTCATTATAAATTACTAATATATACTATATAGTTATGTTAGTGAAGGGAATTATCCTAAATATTATAAGTAGGATTTGTGGAATATTCAATAGTGCGCTTGTGTATATCTATTTGAACTGAAATTAATTGTTATGATCAGAGGCGTATTCAGTAATTTAAATGAATAGGTATATTTAACTATTGTTTGGTCTTATTTCATAATTTTTTCCACGAGAATATATAACTTGATGAGTAAATTATACGTAAATAGTATACGACTTCTAAAGTTAGTTTATCGATCGTAGCATTTTTACACTACTTAAATTTACAGTTAATAAAATACGAATAATCTCTTTAATATACAAGAGGAAAAACATGAGAATATATAAAATCTATAAATTTGTTGTTTACAAATTAAATCACCTAAAAACATTAGAACATTAAAATTGAATTATATCTACTTGGGCCGATTCATATCCATCCTTTAGTGGGCCTGTTCAATCCGGTTAATGGGCTAAAAAAAGAAAAAATTGTATGAAATAGCAACATTTAATGAATTAAATGTTATAGCTATAATTTACTTTATTTCCAATTCGGAGCTACTGTCCCACATAATTTGCCATCCGGCAGAATCCACTGTTTTGTATTTAACTTACATAAAAAAAAATGGAAGTTATATTTATATAAAGAGATATACAAATCAAAGCTGTTCTTTTCTCTCCTCATTTACACTATTTTTCTCCTAAAATCTCTCACCCAAATTAGCTTTCTCTCACCCACATTATTTTTGAATTTTGAATTTTCGCCATTACCCTTCTGATTCTTCCATCAAATTTAAGGTAGCCGCAAAAAACGTGTTGAAATCAATTTTTTTTTTCTTTGTATTCTGTATATTTTAAGTTTTTTTCATGAACTTTCATATACATATATAGATTCAACTAATACAAATTTTTATTTATATACAATTTACATGTATCTACATATACAACTGAAAACACAACCAAAAGAATATATACTTGTACAAATTACAGTTAATATTGTTTCTTATTTGCATACAGGTTTCATATATATACTTATACAAAGAACATATACATATACAAATTACAGCTATATGTATATATACAATGGACAAGCCTAACAAAAAACACATACACATATACAAATTACATCTAATATACAAATGCAATTATCATAATTAAAAACGAACATATGCTATATACATGTACAAATATAGAAAAAACTGAAACATTTTATATACGAATTATTCAATTGTATAAATGAATTTATACATAAGTGATCAATTTGTATATAAATTAGACGTATTTAGCGAATTATACAAATCATAAACTCCATAGCAAACATAAATATAGCTATGAAGCGCCATTATCTAAACGATAGCTATAGAGCACTAATATGAATATTATCTTTGTCATTCCTAAAATTTACTCAATTTATTTTTTATCATGAGACATAACTGAAGAAAAGAGGTTATCTTTCATTTATGAAGCTAATCACTTGATTGACTATCTGAATTTTTCACTTTATTGATATTAATAAGCGATAAAAAACAACATTGTTTGTCTATTCTCCCTTCTAATAATGCATATTTCCCAATAATCCTGCCCATCGTCTTAGTATAAGATGAATACTATTTTAGATTTAAAATGTGAACAAAATTTAAAGAAAACTAAATTGATTTGTTAATTGATTGGCTATCTGAATTTTCACCTTATTTTAAAAGATTTTTTTTCAAAAGAAATTTCTTTCTCATTTTTACTGCTAATTAGAAATCAACAGGTCATTCACATATGAAAAATCTTTATTTAAAAGTTTGGAATATTTATTTACTTGTCATCCTTTTGTCGAGTCAGAGCTATGCTAATCTTTTCTGTATTGTTTCAATTTTATCTACGAGACTTGACATTCACTAATCACTTGCATGCATGCATGAATTTGGTTTTAATGCTCTTTTAATATTTTTTTCAAATCTAATTAAAATCAAGTCTCTTCAAACGTTCTTTTCTTCTCCTTTTTCTATCAATTTTGACTTTGAAACACATATATTATTAAATTTATTAATAAAATGTTGGGTAAATTTGAGGCAAAGAACATAAATGCAGGCCAATCAACCAACACCTATCCATTCTATAGCCCAATTTCTTCTTAGCCGACCAATTTCTTAAAATCTGGATTATTATTATTAAAGTATTATTATTTTGTTATTTTTGTAAATTATTTAATATAAATAATGTGAGATTTTTGTTTTTATTCATATAACATATAGTCAGTGCTCCCCTCTTATCCTACTGCTTCCTCCCTCTAGTCGTTAAGAGTAAATTTTACGATTCGTTTGGTCGAAAAGAAGTTATTTTATTAATAATAATTCATGTATATAAGATAACTTATTTTATAATTATGGTAAAAATGATGCGATTATAAATTATTATACCTTATACCTTATACCTCACATAAAACAACTCCTAATGTTATGTTAGTGCGGAAGAAATAAAAAATTATCCGTATCAAATATTTAATTATATTTAATCAATGATCATGTATTTACTATCGAGAGGTGTGTCAATTTATAGTCCAAACATCAATCTTTGTAGATTTTCTAGCAATAATTTTTCAAACTTTTGATGTTCTAAATTATTATTATTTTTTTAGTGTTCCACCTTTTAGTGTTGTAAATTATTTTGAAAAGGTTCGTAGCCTTTGTTAGGTCAAGAACATGCTCCTTGGTCATCAATTTCAGATAAGGTTGTTGAAGTTTGAACAAGTTTTATTCAAAGTCCTAAAGATCCATAATCTTCTCAAACAAATAACTTCCACAATTAATTAATTATTTAATTTTTGTTTAAAATATAAATACTGCATTCACCTCTGGTCTAAAACATGAGTCCTTTAAAGTTGTGTTTGTTAGGAAGTACTTTATCCTTCAATGTGAGACTTCTCAACGTGAATTCAGATTTAGTTAAGTTCTAATGTGGTTACGCATTAGGTGAGAAACAAAACAAAAACAATCTGAATATATATTTAAGATAGACAAGGTTAAATTATTTTTTATTTAATAAAACTAGAATAATTTTTTCCCTCTTAAATACTTGTATTCTCATTCATATTAAAAGTAAGAAAAAAAATAATTATCAACTTTAAATTTAAAATGATAATTATTTTAAGTTAAAATGATTGTTAATTTGGGACGGAGGAAGTAGATTTTATGATAAAGCTCACCTCAAAGCTAAATATCTTTATTTCTCACTCGATATTAAATTGCATTAGAGTTCTGACTGTCGTTCATACGTTGTTTGTACTCAAATGCCCCCACCCCAAATCAACATTTGATGATGTTTAATTAAATATTAATTCTTTGATTTGTTTCAAATAAAAATATTATTACTCGTTCTAAAATGAATGTTTCAAACAAACGATACGTGTCTTTATATATTCCTCTTAATTTATATGTACTATATGTTGATTAATATGATCAAATAACTCTCAAAGTCTCAATTTAACAATAAAATATGTATTCTTATAGGACTAACTTTTTGTTTTATTTTGCTAAAGATAGGGTTGTTCATGGTTATGGTTAAAAAATCAAACCGAATCACAATCCGAATCAAATCAATTAAAATACCCAATATTATTTGGTTTGGTTTTGGTTTTACTAAAAAAAAACCGCAAAAATAACCAAACCGAACCGATAAATTAGATATATAAATTTTATAATTATTTATATATTATTCACAAATAAAATATAAATATTTTATTAAATTTTAATTAACTTAAGCCTTTAACTTTACAATTTTCTCAAGCCCAGCAGTTTAGCCCAACTATAACAATCCTAAGTCCAAGTTCATTAAAATCCATTTTAGTTTTTACCTACCCTACTTCACATAAAATAGTCACATTTTCTCTTAATTGAAACACTTTGTTCGTGTAATGATAACTCTAGTATTGCTTAATTGCTTAATTGAACCGACAATAGTTTTTCTGTGGATTGTTCATGTGCTAGATGTTTGTGTCTATCGACGTAAGTCCTCAAAAAAACTATTCATACTTTCAAACTGGATAAACCAAAAACCTAAACCAAATCAAATTAAATCGACAATAATCAAATCGACGATTATTTTTTCATTTGGTTTGGCTTAGTTTTAAAATTTTAAAAAATCGACTAAATTGGTTTAGTTTTGATTTTAATCAATAATCAATCCAAACCGAACCACAAACACCCCTGTCTAAAGATAACGAAAAAGCATATGAACTAATTAAGGTCTTTTCATGACTCAATTTCCAATAAAAGACAGCTATTTGATTTATAATCTTTCCGCCTAATTCTGAGGTGGTACATTACACGCTTCGGGGGAAAAAATCGTACTCCACTTATTTTAATTTATGTGGTATAATTAAAATTTTGATAGTTATATGACATGTTAAATTTCAAAATTTGAAGTTATCACGGAATTAATAACTATTGTACGGACAAAATTTAGCTTTACTAAATTAATTCTACACTTGACCAAACAAAAAAAACGAGAATTCAAAGGAAATTAAATTAAAAAGTATGAAAAAAGAAAACTAAAAATAAAAAGTACCCCTCAAAATAAAAACAAAAACAGTATAGTAAAAAAGCAAAGGTACCATGTTTTATTTATTTATAATATACTTTTCATAATTGATCATTCATACAGTTACAAAAGTGAAAAAAAAGAGGAGTATAAAATATAACAATATTAAACTATTAATACAACCTTGTAGCCGGACAAAGAAACTAAAGACTTATTACATTAGTCATAATCATCCAACAACTTTATTGTTTTTCCTTAAATACTTAGAGAAATAGTATATATATAGGCTTCTATGAATATAGTAGTATAACACATCGCCAGCGTGAATAATTTTTAACAGTATCAGGTCATTCAACAGATATCTATAGGTAAGCCTCCTAAAATATATATGAGATTTGTAATCTTGAAAATAAGATAGGTTACCTGTCACGACTGATAAACATAACGTGATGATCATGTAAACATTATTTACACTGACGATTGTATAGTAGTTCAAAACCCTAATCAAGAATTCTTGGAACAACCTTAGCTGAAAGTGGATATTTCATTTCACAAGAAAGTTTCAACACTTCACTAAGATCGACGGGGTGAGTCTCATTTTCAACCCAAATGAATTGTTGTACCAACTTAGCCACCCATAGACTCACAGTAACCAACCCTAAATTCTTCCCAGGGCAAATTCTCCGTCCGGCTCCAAAAGGTGCTAGCCTTAAATCGTTACCCCTCACATCAAAATCCATCCCTCCCGAGGATTTCAAGAACCTCTCTGGATTAAACGTGGACGGGTTATCCCACACGTTAGGGTCATGTGTGATGGACCACATGTTGATCATCGCGGTCGTGTTGGACGGAATAATCATTCCGTTGCTGAGGTGGACGTCGGACGTGGATAAACGGGCCCATGATAAGAGTGGGCCCGGAGGGTGTAATCGTAATGTTTCTTTTATTACTGCTTGAAGATAGGGTAATTTGGAAATATGAGCATCTCTTACATTTTCATTTTTTCCTACTATAGTTTGTAGCTCGTTATGAATTTTTTCTTGGATTTCTTGGTTTAGGACTAGTTCAGCCATGACCCATTCTGTTAGTAATGCTGTTGTATCGGTGCCCCGAAAGATCATTTCCTGGAACGAGAAAAACGAATTAGTGACCTAAAGCCAAAATCGAATAAAGATCTTAAAACTTATTTACAGTAATATTTTTCTAATAAAGTCTATACAGAATTACGTAACATATACTAACCCACAAAATAGCCACCATATCATCCTCATGTAGCTTCTCTTCACCATTTAAAGCTAGCAAAACATCAACAAAATCATAATGAGCTTCTAAAATCTTTTTGGAATTTTCATTTTTGTGCTCTTGAATCATCTTCTTAACGAAGAATTCGACACGAGGGACAAGTACCGCGCAACGTTCCTTGAGGGTAAAAGGGTCATAAAAATAATTCAACCATGACAAGTGATCAGACCAATTAAAAGCTCCCAATAGCTCAAATCCTTCATTCACAATTTCTTGAAGCTCTTTAGCCTCTTTATTTTCTTCAATATTCATTTCATATTTTTTCCCAAATACAATTCCCATAATGTTGTTAAGTGAAGCAAATTGAAGGTGTTTTCTTATAGTTACTAAGCCATGCATGTTTTGTTCTTTGGCTATAGATACTAACATTGAGTTGCATTCTAGTTGTCTTTCACTCTCATGGGCTAAAATTCGTTTTGGAGCGAAGAAATGTGACGATGCAATTTTCCTCAAGAACCTCCAATATGTCCCATCGGGTGCAAACCCGATGGCCCGGCTAAACATGAGTTGTTTAGCCGATTCTTTAACTGGTCGGTTTGAGAAATGTGGGGAGGTCAAGATTTCCCGGGCTATGGTTGGGTCAGATGACACAATAGCCCGGGTTGAACCCAAGCTAAAAGCCATGACTTGTGTGGCACCATAAGCCGAAGCCGTAAAAGCTAGGGTTTGGTGAGCCAAGCCATGGCTCAAGTTGAATAAGCTACCGAAAATGGGAAGACCTCTTGGCCCGGGAATTGGAACCCGGCCCATAGAGTTCAACCCATTTTTCCAAGCCGGGCCGCCAGCGGTAAAAGCCCAAGTGAAAATGGTAATTACCATAAAGACAACAAAAGTTGGAATTAAAAGGGTAAAAAAGTTTTGAGTTTCAAGAATAGGTGGTAAAGTAAACATCCACCAAGTGAAATCCTCATAAATTAAGGTGAAAGACATGATTGAAAAATAAGAGTATGATATTGTGTGTGTTGGTGAAAGAGGAGATCAAAGTTGCTGCTTAAATAGGCAGCTTGTTTACAAGTAGGAGGCAATTCATTGGTATAACAAAAAGGCTACTTCTAGAATTATGTGCAATATCATGTGATATAGAAGTCTACATAGGTTCACACTTCACGTTATCTGAGTTAATTTACACGCATCTTAAATAATGTTATTAAAGTTTATGCTATTATGTTGTATAGTCTAATTATACTAGTTGAAATATTTTGTTAGATTACTGATTATGTTATTGTTAGAATATTTTGTTACAAAATGACTGTGAATTTGAATTGAGAATTTTTACATTCTTAAAAAAAAAATTACATATTTGAAACCTATGTAAAATATTATAATTACAATAATTAACAATTCAAAATATTTAAATGACATATATATAAAAGAAATCACAAAAAAACCTCATTAGACTTTCCAAAGTGTAAACTCAAATGTTAAAAGTTCACTAAGACAACAATCTCTTGGAATAAAATATGAAGTGAGGAGTTGTAAGGGGAATTTAAAATTTAAGTTTAATAATTTTAAATTCTAAACCAGGATAACGATTGAACTTTACGATAGATAATTTATAGATATTAAATGAATTTTAATTTTTTTTAAATGGACTATTTTTTAAATGTAACAATGACCTTTCTTCTGTCCTTTGCTATCCGAAAACTAAAATGAGAAAATGAGACAAAAGCAAAGAGTATCTACTACTTATATATAAGTATGAATAACCACACACAGTGATGGATGCAGAATTTTCATTAAGGGATGTCAATAGTTATAATAAAAAAAATTATAAATAAGCTAGTACGGTTTGAATACATGACCTCATGGAGTGTTTGCAAGCCTCTAACCAATAGACTAAATCTTCAACTTATTTCAAGAAGTGTCAATTTATGTATTTATATTTATTAAACTAAAATTTAATCACTATATACAACGTAATTTTTCGGCCAAGGGGTGTCGCTCGACACCCCTTGGACCAAGGTAGGTCCGCACACTTACATATATATTTATTTATTTATTCATTTTAATTTATTTATCTTATTTTTTTAATTTTAAATATATTTAAAAATAGCATAAAAAATACTATAAATCATGATAATTGACAACTAAAATTAATATATCCGTGTCACATAAAATGGGACAAAATAAGTAACATGTATTATTTAATTTGAAAACTATGTAAAAAGTATTGTAAATCTCAATAATTAACAACATATTGACTCTTCAAATTCTATTTGTGCTACATATATTGGGTCAAGGAAGGTAACATATATTATTTAAAAATTACGTAAGAATTACAATAATTAACAACTTAAAATATTTATAAATCATATCAAAAATTTAATTGACTCTCTAAATTTTATCTATGTCACATAAAGTGAGACAAAAAAATAACATATTGGGCTCGTGCTAGCACGGGCACTTATATCTAGTATCCTTTAAATGACAATTTAGAAAAGTTAATTAATTGTCTTATATGTGCTTTTAAAAAAGTATATTTAGCTAAAATAAAATAGTCGTTTAGATTCGACTTATCAATTTCAAAAGTACTCTTAATAAAATTACAACAATTAAAATTTCAAAAGCACTTACAAGGAAAAGATATTCAAAAACACTTAGTTTATCTAAAAAAATATCAAGCATGTCAACTTGCAAAAATAATTAATACTATAAGCACTTTTGATTTTTCAAAAGTTTGATAGAACATAGTATAATTTATGAATTTGAATAATTATGATTGAAATTAATATACCGTTGTTATCAATTCAAGTTTCTTAGGAAACACCAGCCAATAAAAAATATATCAAACAATAGAAAATGACAATCCTATTAAGGATTTATGCATTTCGAATTATAATAAGTTGACAACTCTTTTCTAACTAGTACAAGTCCCACCTTGTAATTCAAGATCGAGCCAATTTAATATTTTCTGATTAGTACTACCTTATGACTTTATAAAACATATCCCAATAATATCTACTACACACCAAGAAAAAGAACTAGCTAACTAGCTTACTATAGTATTTTGTTATAAATATCTTTGGTAAGAGTTATGTCAATAATGTTAAGTTATAAATATCTTTGGTAAGAGTTATGTAAATAATTTAAAGTACAACTATATGGACCACGGGAAATATTTTCTCCGTTTATTTTATTTATCATATCAAAGAAAAATTATCTTATTAGACATATATTTATATTATAATACTACTTTTATTTATATACTTTTAAATAATTACGCATTTTGTCATTAATTAAGAGCTGGTTATCATAAATGGAGAAAAATATATCTAGATACATGTATTTTGCTATCAGATACACTAAAATGAATAGAGAGATGAGCCACATAGTCATGTATCCCAGATACATGTGAATCACATTGATACACACAAGAAATATGAGTATGCAGGGGTGGACCTACATAGTGTCCTACGGGTGCTCGAGCACCTATTAACCCTGTCTCAAAGTATGTGTGAATGAAAATTAAGAGGTATTTGTGTAAAATTAACATAGAGCACCCAATGACCAAATGATCTTACTGGTCCATTGACTCTTGGGTGGGTGCTTCAGGCTCCTTTTGCGTTGTTGAACCCGAGTTCGAATCTCACTTTTAACATATCTTTTTTATATTTTTGACTCGAGCACCCTCAACCTTAAAATCCTAGATCCGCCACTGTTTGTATGTATTTAGTGTGATTCATATATAGCTGCGATACTAGATACATAAGAGAGTGGCGAGCGAGATGGGAGGGAGGCGAAAGAGATTTGTCTATGTATCAAGATACATGTGAATCCACTTGGATATGGTGTATATAAAACAAATTACATCTAATTTGATCTCATGTATCCCGATATACATGCATCTGGGCGTATCTGAATACACCAAAATCTGATAAGATTTGTAATATTACAAAGTAACGTATGTCTAATAAGTAATTAGTTCATAAACTAGTGAGATTTCTGTAAATTTTCCTATTTAGATTTGACATGTCCATTAAGAAAACAATGATTGACATGACTATTTTGTCACATTATTTCTGTTAATTAATATTCAATACTAAGTCTTAAAAAATGGTTTGGAGAATAAATAAATAATGATAAGAGTAGAACATGAAAAAAAAATATTAATCTTTTTTTGACATGCTAAAAGTTCAAATAAAAATAAAAATTTACTTTAAAAATAGTGGATAAGTAAAAATAAATCGAAAAAAGAGTATTATACTACCGAGGTTGATTATGTGTAATACTCCCTCCACCTCCTATTTACTTGTTAAATTTTGACTTAACACACCAATTAGAAAATAATGATTGATATAATAAGTTTATCATTTTATCAATGTTAATTGATAGAGTTTCAAACATATTTACTTAATATATTTTTCAAAAATATTAATAAATTGAAGTATAATATGAAAGAAAATATCATTTTTTTTATTTATAAAAAATGAGAAATAAAAAAATTAAATTAAAAAATATTTAACAAGTAAATAGAAATAGAGAAAATATAACTTGATTAAGAAAACAAAAGATGTCCACTAAACACTCAATAACCAAGGTGCCACGAGCACTACACATATTTCAACAAATCCACACACACTCATTCTGCACGCAAAAACACACACACATATACTCAAACTCCAATGTTGAATCCTAACTTAAAAACTCCCTTCTCATAGTGGATATATAATACTTCCTCCATTTTAAAATAATTGAATTGTCGACAATTTAATTGGCCAATCTTTCAGACTATATTTAAAATATTTTTTTATTTGTACTTTTTATTTGACTTTTTTATGTGATGATATCAAGAAACTTTGATTACTTTGAATTATTTTTAAAAAAATTCTTACATTAATGTGGCTGAGATTTTCATTAAAAAAAAAAACTCTTTACTATATTGACAAACTAATGCTACTCCATCGTTGGAGTATACTCTACTTGTCCTGTGCACCAAACTTAAAAGTGAATTAGTAGATTTTATAAATTTTAATTTTGAAGATTCGATTGAGATGGTTCACGATACTATCATGGATGAAGAGTCAATTGATATAATTCAGCAGAAAATGTTTTAGTCATTTTTTATTAAGGTTTTACGTCCAAAAATTGTCTCTATTACCTCTAAAAATTTGGTTTCAATAGAAAATATTTTAGTTATTTTAAGAGTCACGTATTGAATTTTATATTAGAAGTGAATTAAAAATTTAGTTAGTATTGGAATTAATTATTATGATTAATGTTTAGTTATTCTAAAGATTAATTTGATAATAATTAGCAATGTCTAATTTATGTCTTAATCTTCTTTTCTTAAAGGGTGTGAAACACCTAACAATTTAATTATTTTGAAATGGAGGAAGTATTATTAGAGGCCGTTTGGTTTCGTGAAATAAGCAATCTTATTTTAATCCATTGTGCTGTTCTAGCTTTATTATGGCATTAAATGGGCGGGTTAGATGAAATTTGAATGAATCAAAATGGATTGAGTTAATAAATGAATGAGTTTTTAAGTTATTTGAATTAACCTTCCAGATGGGCCATAATTAACCTAACTCGTTCGATCATTATTAAATTTTAATTATTTTTTTAGTTATTTATGAAAATACATACTAGTATTTTTTTAATTATTATTTTTATGTCTATATATATTATATCAAATAAGAAAAATATCTTTTAAAAAGTATTCCTTCTATTCACTTTTACTTTAATAAATTAGACAACATATTTGCCCAACTTTTTACTAGGCAGATTTGGATCGATCAAAATGAGATGAATTACCCACTCAAATTTGAGTGGATTGAGTGAGTCGTGTTTTCATGGGATTATTTGTCACCCTTACATAGTTACTCTCCTTGTTTGGTTTACTCTCTTTTTCATTTCGTTTTAAAAAATAATTAACAAATTTTTAATTTTAATTTTTCACATTACATATTTAAAATTCATTAATTTTTTATCACTCTTCGAACAATGGGACTTGACCGTGCATGTAGGTGTGAGACCAGAATAAAAACGATTATTAGTATCTTGATTACGTGTTTTCTAGATTAAAGTGTTTACCCTCAACTTAATTAATTAATTTAAATCATAAACTAATCCCAAAGATTTGACATAAAAAGAGATCTTAATTAATTTAGTATTTATTTACTTTTTTGGTACAAGAGATGTTAATCACCGTCCTAATAAAATTAATAAGTCTAATCTATGATCTACGAAGTAAAAGTGAAATTTCTAGAGGTTGATGCATGTCTACCATGCATCATAATAATAATAATAATAATAATAATAATGAGGGCTTATGGACCCAAGATTTTTACTCACACCTTGTTTAGATGGTTGTATTTTATTATTAGTTGTTATTTAAATTTTATTATATTTGATGCATGTCTACCATGCATAATAATAATAATAATAATAATAATGAGGGCTTATGGACCCAAGATTTTTACTCACACCTTGTTTAGATGGTTGTATTTTATTATTAGCTGTTATTTAAATTCTATTATATTTGTTATTGTTAGATAACGATGAAAAGTCTCATTTTTTACGTACTGTAACAATTAATTTGGTGTGATTATATTTTTATCTTAATATTTTCTTTTCATTTTATCTTTATTTATTATTTAATAATTATATTTTATCATTTACGTTATCTTTACCATATACCTCATAGTATATGTGATTTGAACTGGAAACATTAAGGTGAATTTTGAACTCATAAACTATTGAACCAATTTGAGATCTTATATTTAGGATATACAATATAAATTTATGCCGAGATTTTGAATGAACACTCTTATTCCATCCTAGAATATCCATCCCTAATTACAGCATGATACTGACTTTAAAAGCTTTTATTCGATAATTTTAATAATGGTATACCAAGGTATAAAATAATTCAATATGATTCGTAAGTTTTATTCAATTTCAATTTATGTGATATAGTAAATTAATAATTATGATTTGTTCGATTGTAACTTACTTATAATTAATTTTAAATTTGAATTGACGTATCTATATCTGCTCATGTTCTATGCACGTCCGTCTAGACGGCAGCTTTGCAACAAGGGAAAAAATGGGCATGTGGTGTGGTGAGCAGTGCAATTGGTGATTTATTTTATTTTATTGTTTAAATTATTGATGAGTTTACAAAACCCAAAACTTTCTTTTTGGTGTTTGAACTTTTAGATGTTTGGTCATTAATTATGCTCTAATTAATTTCTTGAAGTTAGTATTTTCACATGAATAATAGTAGTATAGGTTATAGTACATGACCTTTTAGATTAATCAAGTTGAGCCTCAAAGTCCAGTAGTGACGTCTCCACAAAATATGGCATAAAAATGAGCGGGTTAAATTAAATTTAGGTATTTCAAACTGAGTTGATTAACAAAGAAATGAATTGAGTTAATTGCTTTATCATTCTAGTTTTGAGCACATATTTATCCCTAAAACATTAGTTCTTTTATTCCACTGATATTATCTTACGTGGCATTTACGTGAATATTTTTTTTCTCACCCAACCCATTATACCCAAATTGACCATTTTTGGTGCATTCTTAGCACTATTTTCCGCAATAATAGATTATCTTATATTGTTCCTTTTATCTTCATCTTTATATTGTTATTCTACGTCTGATTTTCAACTAATAAACTTTAAATAAAAGGTTAAAAACCAACAATGGTGTGCAATTCCTACTACGTAATATATGTAGATGATTTAACATATATCTTGCCTATAATCAAGATTCAAGGGATCATATATTGGTAGTTCAATTTATTTTTAAGTTACCCTCAAACCAACATACCTTAACTATGATTAAAGTGATAATTGGTGATAAACAAACAAAAATCGTTTCCACCAAACTTAATTATTCTGTTGAAGTCCATTAAAGTTTACCTTAATTCTAGTATACATTTGCGTAGCTCAAAGGCAGAGTCTTGAAAATCCAAATCTTGGAATTCAATTTCTAATTAAATTAATATGAGTTGTCACTTTGTTTTCGTTTATTTCTAAATTAGTGATTCAAAATAACAATTGAATTTGTATTTAAAGATCAAAGGTACGCAGATTATGATGACCAAATATTATATTCTAGAGACATAACAAGTAAGAATGGTAGATTATAAAGCAGTAAGTAGAAGAGATTTAAGTAGATCTTATAGTTCACATAGTCTATAA
>JAJOOS010005111.1:0-38473 GCA_029582725.1 Solanum chiquidenum | reverse complement strand
AGTGTTATTTGAAAGTTTTGGGCCAACACTTTTCAGAACCGTCACAATCAAGTTAGAAGGTGGCACTAAGAATAAGGTGGTTCCATTACCAAATTTTCCAGCCCTAGCACAATCTTTTGAACCCAGGTAACTCATAAACTATGTATACGGAGCAAAACCCTCTTCACTATAAGCCAAGAAGTAAACAGTGTTGAACCCAACATAATTTGCACAATGTTTAGTGAGCATGTCTAAGCAAAGCAGTGACTACGTTAGGTCTTAAAAAGAAACATGTCAGCACTTTAGTGTAGCTTAGTTATCTCAATTTGTGGCTTATCTCAATAAATAAGCTACACTCAATTGCTGACATATGTCATTTTTAAGACCTAACGTAGTCAATTACTATGCCAGATAGAGACAAGACATGCTAACTAAGCACTGCAGAAATAATGTTGATTTCATCATTGTTTGCTTCTTGCCTTATAGTGAGAGGATTTTGCTTTGTATAAAGAGTTAATGAGGTACTCGTGTTCAAAAATATTGTTCTAGGGTTTCAAAATTTGGTGATGGAACCTTCTTGTTTTTGGTGCAACTAACTGCTTTAAGAAGGTTCTAAAAGTTCTTCGTCTGTAATAGCTTTATGGTGTGAATTTAATGTTTTGGACCGTCATAAGCAAGATAGAAGGTGGCACTAAGAATAAGGTGGTTCCATTACCAAATTTTCCACCCCTAGCACAATCTTTGGAACCCAGGTACCACATAGACTATGTATACGGAGCAAAACCATCTTCCGTATAAGACAAGAAGTAAACGATGTTGAACCCAACATCATTTGCACAGTGTTTAGTTAGCATGCCTAGGAAAAGCATTGACTATGTTAGGTCTTAAAAAGAAAAATATCAGCACTTGAATGTTACTAATTTATCTCAATTTGTGGCTTATCTCAATAAATAAGCTACACTCAAGTGCTGACATGTTTTATTTTTAAGACCTAACGTAGTAAAATGCTCTGCCAGATAGAGACAAGACATGTTAAGTAAGCACTGCAGAAATGATGTTGAGATCATCATTGTTTGCTTCTTGCCATATAGTGAGAGGATTTTGTTTCATATAAATAGTTAATGAGGTACCTGTGTTCAAAAGATTATGCTAGGGTTGCAAATTTTGGTGATGAAACCTTCTTGTTCTTAGTGCAACTAACTGCTTTGAGAAGGTTCTAAAAAAAATTCTTTTGTATTCTCTTTATGGTGTGATTTTAAAGTTTTGGACCAACACTTTTCAAAACCATCATAAGGACGTTAGAAGGTGGCACTAAGAATAAGGTGGTTCCATTAAAAAAAATTCCAGCCCTAGCTAAATCTTTTGATCCTAAGTACCTAATAAACTATGTAGATGGAGCAAAATCCTATTCACTATAAGCGAAGAAGTAAACAGTGTTGAACTAAACATCATTTGCGCAATATTTAGTAAGCATTTCTAGGCAAAGCATTGACTACGTTAGGTCTTAGAAATAAACATGTCAGCACTTTAGTGTAGCTTATTTATCTCAATTTGTGGCTTATCTCAATAAATAAGCTACACTCAAGTGCTGACATGTTTCATTTTTAAGACCTAAGTAGTCAATTACTCTGTGAGATAGAGACAAGACATGCTAACTAAGCACTGCATAAATGACGTTGAGTTCATCATTGTTTGCTTTTTGCCTTATAGTGAGAGGATTTTGCTTCGTATAAAGAGGTAATGAGGTACATGTGTTCAAAAGATTGTGATAGGGTTGAAAAAATTGGTGATTGGACCTTCTTGTTCTTGGTGCAACTAACTGCTTTAAGAAGATTCTAAAAGTTTTTCGTCCGTAATAGCTTTATGGTGTGATTTTAAAGTTTTGTCCCAACACTTTTCAGAACCGTCATAAACAAGTTTGAAGGTGGCAGTAAGAATAAGGTGGTTCCAGTACCAAATTTTCCAAACCTAGCACAATCTTTTAAACCCCGGTACCTCGTAAACAATGTATACGGAGCAAAATCGTCTTCACTATAAGCCAAGAAGTAAACAGTGTTGAACCAAACATCATTTGCACAATATTTAGTAAGCATTTCTAGACAAAGCATTGACTACGATAGGTCTTAAAAATAAACATGTCAGCACTTGAGTGTAGCTTATTTATCTTAATTTGTGGCTTATCTCAATAAATAAGCTACACTCAAGTGCTGACATGTTTCATTTTTAAGACCTAAGTAGTCAATTACTCTGTGAGATAGAGACAAGACATGCTAACTAAGCACTGCATAAATGACGTAGAGTTCATCATTGTTTGCTTCTTTCCTTATAGTGAGAGGATTTTGCTTTGTATAAAGAGTTAATAAGGTACCCGTGTAAAAAATATATTGCTAGGGTTGCAAAATTTGGTGATGGAATCTTCTTGTTCTTTGTGCAACTAACTGCATTAAGAAGGTTCTAAAATTTGTTCATCCGTAATAGCTTTATGGTGTGATTTTAAAATATTGGACCAACACTTTTCAGTACCGTCATAAACAAGTTAGAAGGTGGGAATAAAAATAAGGTGGTTCCATTACCAAATTTTCCAGCCCTAGCACAATCTTTTGAAGCCATTACCTCATAAACTATGTATACGGAGCAAAACCCTCTTCCGTATAGGCCAAGAAGTAAACGGTGTTGAACCTAACATCATTTTCACAATGTTTAGTTAGCCTGTCTTGGAAGATCATTGACTACATTATGTTTTAAAAAGAAACATGTCAGCACTTGAGTGTAGCCTATTTATCTCAATTTGTGGCTTATCTCAATAAATAAGCTACACTAAAGTGCAGACAAGTTTCATTTTTAAGACCTAACGTAGGCAATTGCTCTGCCAGATACAGACAAGACATGCTAACTAACCATTGCAGAAATGATGTTGAGTTCATCATTGTTCATTTCTTCCCTTATAGTGAGAGGATTTTGCTTCAGATAAAGAGTTAATGAGGTACATGTGGTGAAAAGATTGTGCTAGGGTTGCAAAATTTTGTGATGGAACCTTCTTGTTCTTGGTGCAACTAACTGCTTTAAGAAGGTTCTAAAATTTGTTCATCCGTAATAGCTTTATGGTGTGATTTTTGAAGTTTTGGAGCAACACTTTTCAGAACCATAATAAGCAAGTTAGAAGGTGGCACTAAGAATAACGTGGTTCCATTACCAATTTTCCAGCGCTAGCACAATCATTTGAACCCAGGTACCTAATAAACTATGTATACGGAGCAAAACCATCTTCACTATAAGCCAAGAAGTAAACAGTGTTGAACCCCACATCATTTGCATAATGTTTAGTTAGCATGTCTAGACAAAGCATTGACTACGTTAGGTCTTAAAAAGAAACATGTCAGCACTTGAGTGTAGCTTATTCATCTCAATTTGTGGCTTATCTCAATAAATTAGCTACACTCAAATGCTGGTATGTTTTATTTTTAAGACCTAACGTAGTCAATTGCTCTACCAGATAGAGACAAGACATGCTAACTAAGCACTGTAGAAATGATGTTGAGTTCATCATTGTTTGCTTATTGCCTTATAGTGAGAGGATTTTGCTTCGTATAAAGAGGTAATGAGGTAACTGTGTTCAAAAGATTGTGCTAGGGTTGAAAAATTTGGTGATGGAACCTTCTTGTTCTTGGTGCAACTAACTGCTTTAAGAAGCTTCTAAAAGTTTTTTGTCTGTAATAGCTTTATGGTGTGATTTTAAAGTTTTGTACCGACACTTTTCAGAACCGTCACAAACAAGTTTGAAGGTGGCAATAAGAATAAGGTGGTTCCAGTACCAAATTTTCCAGCCCTAGCACAATCTTTTGAACCCCGGTACCTCATAAACAATGTATACGGAGAAAATCATCTTCACTATAAGCCAAGAAGTAAACAGTGTTGAACCAAACATCATTTGCACAATGTTTAGTAAGCATTTCTAGACAAATCATTGACTACGATAAGTCTTAAAAATAAACATGTCAACACTTGAGTGTAGCTTATTTATCTTAATTTGTGGCTTATCTCAATAAATAAGCTACACTCAAGTGCTGACATGTTTCATTTTCAAGACATAACGTAGTCAATTGCTCTGCGAGATAGAGACAAGACATGCTAACTAAGCACTGCATAAATGACGTAGATTTCATCATTGTTTGCTTCTTGCCTTATAGTGAGAGGATTTTGCTTCTTATAAAGAGTTAATAAGGTACCTGCGTTCAAAATATTGTGCTAGGGTTGCAAAATTTGGTGATGGAACCTTCTTGTTCTTTGTGCAACTAACTGCTTTAAGAAGGTTCTAAAAGTTGTTCGTCCGTAATAGCTTTATGGTGTGATTTTAAAATTTTGGACCAACACTTTTCAGAACCGTCATAAGCAAGTTAAAAGGTGGCACTAAGAATAAGGTGGTTCCATTACCAAATTATTCAGCCTTAGCACAATCTTTTGAACCCAGGTACCTCATAAACTATGTATACAGAGCAAAACCTACTTCAGTATAAGCCAAGAAGTAAACAGTGTTGAACCCAACATCATTTGCACAATGTTTAGTTAGCATGTCTAGGCAAATCATTGACTACAATAGGTCTTAAAAGAAGCATTTCAGATCTTGAGTGTAGCTTATTTATCTTAATATGTGGCGTATCTCAATAAATAAGCTACGCTCAAGTGCTCACATGTTTCATTTCTAAGACATTATGTAGTCAACTGCTCTGCCAGATAGAGACGAGGCAAGCTAACTAAGTACTGTAGAAATGATGTTGAGTACATCATTGTTTCCTTCTTGCCTTATAGTGAGAGGATTTTGCTTCGTATAAAGAGTTAATTAAGTACTTGTGTTCAAATTGATTGTGCTAGGGTTGCAAAATTTGGTGATAGAACCTTCTTCTTTTTGGTGCAACTAACTGCTTTAAGAAGGTTCTAAAAGTTTTTCATTCGTAATAGCTTTGTGAATTGATTTTAACATTTTGGACCAACAATTTTCAGAACCTTCATAAGAAAGTTAGAAGGTGGAACTAAGAGTAAGGTGGTTCCATTATCAAATTTTCCTGCCCTAGAACAATCTTTTGAACCCAAGTACCTCATAAACTATGTATACAGAGAAAAACTCTCTTCACTATAAGCCAAGAAGAAAACAGTGTTGAACCCAACATCATTTGCACAATGTTTAGTTAGCATGTCTAGTAAAAGTATTGACTATGTTAGGTCTTAAAAAGAAACATGTCAGCACTTGAGTGTATCGTATTTATTTCAATTTTTGGATTAGCTCAATAAATAAGCTACACTCAAGTGCTGACCTGTTTCATTTTTAAGACCTAACGTAGTCAATTTCTCTGCCAGATAGAGACAAGACATGCTCACTAAGCTGTGCAGAAATGATGTTGAGTTCATCATTGTTTGCTTATTGCCTTATAGTGACATGATTTTGCTTCGTATAAAGAGTTAATGAGGTACATGTGTTCAAAAGATTGTTCTAGGGCTGCAAAATTTGGTGATGGAACCTTCTTGTTCTTGGTGCAACTAACTGTTTTAAGAAGGTTCTGAAAGTGTTTCGTCCGTAATAGCTTTATGGTGTGATTTTAATGTTTTGGATCAACACTTTTCAGAACAGTCATAAGCAAGTTAGAAGGTGGCACTAAGAATAAGGTGGTTCCATTACCAAATTTTCCAACCCTAGCACAATCTTTTGAACCCAGGTACTTCATAAACTATGTATACGGAGCAAAACACTCTTCACTATATGCCAAGAAGTAAACATTGTTGAACCCAACATCATTTGCACAATGTTTAGTTAGCATGTCTAGGCAAAGCATTGACTATGTTAGGTCTTAAAAAGAAACATGTCAGCACTTGAGTGTAGCTTATTTATCTCAATTTGTGGCAGTATTTAAGTGTCACGGCTTAAGCATATCACACCTATTAAAAGTAATACGGTGATTTCAACTAAATGAATAAAAAAGAGTAATACTTATATAAATTTGTTACAAAGTAGTCGAATCAAGACCCACAAATCTTAATTAAGAATACGGCTAATCCTAAAACTTCAATTAGCCATAAAAATATTCAATATATGATTGTGCTAACAACCTTTCTTGATATAATTTTGGAATGAGTTTTATAACAGCACGTTGCAACTCCACTAATCAGCACCTTGTTGGAATTATATTCAAGAAGATGTATTTTGAAAGTTTTTCGTGCTCAATGGAATTGCAACAATTCAGAGTAATAAAATGCTTTCTTCTAGGAAGAAGAAAAATTCCCCATCCTATCACGTTTTGTTATTTTTATTGTTTAATCATTAGCTTTGTATTCTTATTGCATTGCTATTTTGTACCAAATAAACTATCTCATCTTTACTTACACTAGAGTTTGCAGCGACGATTAATTTTGAATCAGCCAAATGAGACAAAGAGTATTTATGTGTAATTATGATTTATATACATCACAAATTATTACTTTTGTATAGGTATACACCACAAAATATATAAGGATCTACTATTTCCACATCTTATGGAAGGAATATGTATATCGGGTTTCTATACAACATTTAACACTATTCTCATTCAACAACAAAGTCTTGATATGTAGGCAACTGTAAAAATGTGGAAACTGGAAATTTTTTTAAAAGAAGAAAAAAATATTAAGACGTGAAACATTTTACAATCATGGCGTCGACATTCACATTATGTGTTTTGATATATTAAAAAATATTTTAAATTTGAACAATTCAGATATTGTGTGAATTTGACTTCTTTTGCTTTCTTTTGTCCTCATTTTGTACTTAAGCTCTCATAGATGAAATTCAAACAGATTAGAATCAGAAATTGACATAAAAAATCATTGAGGACATAATTTGGTGAACTAGAAACCTAATATGAGTCTGAAATCTCTCACTCATCACGAACTTTTTTCGAGAATTCCAAGTTTTTGTTCGTTGCAATCTGATATAGCGGGTGTCACGTCGCTATTTTGGTGGAATTAACTCCTCCCATAGTGGGTGTTCATGCTATGTCGGAGCCTCTATAGTGGGTTAGGCCACTATAGCAGGGTTAAATCATAGTTTATGCTGAAATTCCCCTACAACACTCATTATTCTATAAAGCTCATTTTTGGAATAGGAAGGGAAACCTAGGGTGATTTTCTTCATTTTTCTACTAAATTCTTCGGTAAAGATAACTAATTCATTCCCCTAACTTATTATTTTTATTCTTAGGCCTTAGAATCCTTGTTGGGTGACCTTAGAGAGAGTTTGACTTGAATTAATGGTGGAAAACCCTAGTTTTTGTAGGGATGATCATAGGAATCACATGGACTTAGGATTTGATTATAATATGAGTATTTATAGGTCATTATTCGTTGATTGTGTATTTTTTTATTGTTTTAGACTAGGAACAAGCCAATATTCATAAAAAGGGGAAGACTCATGTTCAGTAGAGCTTCCAAGGCTTGATTCAAGGTAGGCGATGGTTGTTTGTTTTCCCGTTTATCTTATATGTGCTTGTATAGTGATTCATTAGTGTTACATTCATGATACATGATTATGTAAAAGTAATGAGTATGATTTGAAATGTTCAATGTTGTCAATCACATGCAATGAATGTATTACTTGAGTGTACAAGTGTAATGGTTATTCATTGTGGTTGTGATTGTGATGTGTGTTTGATAGTTGCTCTGGTAATATGCCTGGTAAAGAATATCCACATGGTTGTCTCATATACCATGCCTGCTTAGGTACCATACATGGTACGAGAATATCCATAAATGGTTCGCTCCAGTACCACACCGTTACACTAATAATTTGTGTGTGGGTTCCATGAGAGAACTTGGTTGAGTTGTTGTGCTATGGTTGTTCATTTTTTTATATGCATGTCAACTCAAGGTGAGGACTCAGAGTCCAGGTTATGCTATAAATGTGATTTAATTATATATTATCTATTTTACTAAGTTGTAGTTTTTTGTTCATATTTCATATAACTGGAACTAGCTGATAATCCTATCAATACATGGTGGTTGTGTATTGATATCGTACTTTCTCTTTCTTTGTTGAGTACATGGTATATCCATGTGGCTCGTTCTAGACCTCTACTACAAGACGACTGAAATTTGAATTCAAGACTGAGCTACTTCTTCGGGGTTTCTATATATTCCTCTTATCTTCTTAGTTCATCTCTTCGAACTTAAAGTTTTTAGACTTATGTTTTCTTGGGTTTTTGAGGTTACATCCCTTATTCTAAACAATTATAGTTTTGGTAGACGACATTCAATTTCTAAGGGGTTAATTTCACAAAGTTTTAGACTTTATTTTATTGCAAAGTTGATTTTGGAATTATAAAAGCTTGTCTTGATTTATAAACTAGTTATTTTAATTATTCTATGGATTGTATGATAGTAATTAGTTTGTTCTCCCACCAGGGGTTAGTGTGGGTGCCACTCATGGTAGGTTGGGTTCATTAAACCATACTGAGTCAACCAATACGAATAAACCTAAGTTCTAACCTCCTAGAATCATTCTAAGGATTCAATAACATCAATCAAGACTAAGGATCAACCTTAAACTACGAACCAATGGCCAAAAGTATAGTCTAAGGATCATGCTAATCTAAAGCCTTAGACTACAGCCTTCCTGACGACCGATACTACTAAACATTCATATATTCTAATTAATCCAAGTCAAAAAGAAAGAACCATAACCTACCTCAAGGCTGAAACAACACCTGAACCTCTATTCTTGATCTTTTCCTTTTTCTAAGGGCCTTCGAATGGTGCCACACTATCAAAATAGCGACGAAAATGTCAAAAAACAAGAAAAATGATACCTAATTTTCAATTAAAGAATTTGGACCCATAAATCATGTCAAAATAGGATCATTGGACCTGTACGTGGACTATTAATTTTTACTCTATTCACAAGGTCTCAACTAGATCAAGGAACTTGGGCCCCGAAAACACGCACAATCCAAGCACTAGTAAGCTCAAAGCAGTCCCATCAAGTTTAAACTCAAGTATTATCAATATTGAAGAAATTAAGAGAGAAAATGATAGAACTTATGATTTTAATAAATTACTAACGACCCACAATATGTTCCCATGCAATAAACTAATAATTTCCCCAAATTTCCCACTAATTTCTTTCGTGAATCAAGCTCCAAAATCATCCCAAGGAGTTGATGTTGTAAGAAAATGCATGCTGAGTTCGTGGCTAAAATTTATAACTGTCATTCAATTGCCTTCATGAATACGGGACCTAGTCAACGAACACGGAGGTCAACTTGACAGACCCTCCGCGAACGCAGGACCTTTTCCACGAACACTGCAGTTAGGTTGATTGATGCATATATGGTTGGCATATATGGATATCATGTACCTGGTCCGTGAATGTGTAGTACATGATGCACCCGTCAGAGCTGCATCAGGTGCACTTTGGAGGTAAGAAATATCTATGATGGGGGCTCAAAATTCATTTGGAACCTCGAATATACAAATTAACTATGCCACCCCACTTAAACATACATTTGGGACTCAACGCAATTAAAGAAACAATAAACGGAGGATGTCTCATTAAAATTTTGACCCAAGTTAACACTTGCACAAAAACAACAAAAAACAACAAAATGCAAAACACCACAAGCCCATCCCAATCACCTTGGGATCCAAACCAAAGGTCATTCTAGAACAAACTTGGTATTTCAAATCTAATAGAACTAAAATAATTTTTATCCAAGCATATTTACCAAGAATGTTGACCGAATTTAAACATTTGCCAAGCTTCTCCCATAATGGCTAAAACTCACGCCGAAGGCATAGGAACTCGAGCCAACCATACTAATAACCCAAATAGACCTTCCAGAACTGGTGGTACTAACGAAGATCTCATACGATGTTAGATTCTTTGGATATTGACCAAAGTTAACTCTTTCAACTTAAAACTTCCATAAAGGGAAAAACTCCACCGACTACCTTAGAAAATGTGCCTACAATCCCAGCATAACACAAATGCTACACAAAAAGGCAAAATAATTAAAAGAAGCAAATGCAAGAAAATGACCGCAAGGGTCTTTACAATGTCCCCTACTAAAATAGCTTCCATCCTCGAAAGTAAAAGAGAATGAAGTACCTGAAGGATTGAAAAGGTGAGGATATTGGGTACAATGTCAAACTTGCCCTCCCAAGTAGCCTCCTAAACAAGATGTTGCCTCCACTAAACCTTCATCCATGGGATCATTTTAGACCGAACTTCCTGACCAGTCTGTAAAGAATAGCCACAAGCTCCTCCTCAAAATCCAAGGACTCAACAAGCTGAACCAATCCTACTGTAGTATGTTTGAGACTCATCTGGAACATACCTCCTCAACATAGAGACATGAAAAATACGGTGAACACCTAAAAGAGCCAGAGGTAAGGCGAACTCATAAGCCACTTCACCAATTCACCTTAGCTCGAGTGCCCAACTCTCTCTGAATAGACCTTCAGAAATAGTAAGTAAACTCAGTACCACGATATGAAATGATAGATATTAGCACCCATGCAAATGGGTGATCTTCCAAAAGTAGTTCTGAGCTAACCTCTTTGAACTCTAGGAATTCTAAACCAACAAAAACTGAGCAGACTTGGTCAATAAATCCATGATGATCCAAATAACATAAAAACTCTTAAAATAATGTGTCAAGCCTACGAAGAAGTGCATAGCTATCAACTTCCATTTCCCCTCGGGATATGTCACGACCCATACCTTTGTGAGTGGCACCCACACTCACCCTCTAGTGAGAAAACCAACTACCAATTCAAAATTTAACCCAATCAACATTTTATATAACCAAGTTATAATATAAAATAGTAGGAAGACAAGTTTAATTAAACAACTAAAGGATCAAGTCCCCATAAACTTAATCAATATACATCAAAATAAAATCAGGAAAGAAGAGAAAATGTCTAAAATTAGAAAATGTAATATCCCACAGTAATATTAAATCCCTAAACCTTGTTTCTTCACATTCGAAGAAGGAAAGACTAAACTGAATGAAGCATTAGGGCTTCCTAGTGAAAAAATAGAAGCTAAGGAAGATGGTAGAAAAACACCATCAGTGAGTTTGATTGTGTCATTTTAATCTTGTTTTATTTCCATCAGAGGATTAAATTATCCAAATATATAACAAGTTTAGGAATCTAAATAAAATTAAAATAAAAGTATTATCTGATTAAACAATAATCATGTTGTCTACAAGTGTGGTTCTGATTATTTAGATGCCTTTAGAGAGTCAGTAAAGCAAAGTCCTTTGGGTTTCGCAAATGTTAACTTTAAGCTCAGTTATCCATCCTCAAACTTGAGATTGCACTTGTCCTGTTTAAAGGAAATAAGGGAAAGTCACAAGTAAAAGTAATTAAGTAAAATCTTAAAGGTGACATCAGTCATGGAAAAATATAACAATACAAATATGATTGAGGAGAAATCATAGTTGGAAAGTCCAATAATAGGCTTACTAGAGGAGGAAAGTACAATGATACAAACAAATTCATAGACATCATGCATAATAGGATGTCAAGTTGGTTGCTTCCACGTTGATGTTTTCTCTTTTTATTTGTAGTGTTAGTATATTGTCCATGTTATGTCAATTAGGATGCTGAATGCACTTCTATTAGGTTCTTGTATGAAGTTGGAGCATAGGACTCTAGCTATGTTTAATGGATTTTCTCAAGTTAATATATTGTTGCATTTACTTTGATCAATATATTGTTTAACTTAACTTAATTGACAGCCCCCTAAGCTCACCCAATCCCAACCAACCAAAACTAGAAGAAATGTAAAAAATCCTCGCACCATATGAATTTATGAACATCATGTACAAATACTGAGTAAACTACTATATTCCTAGAAAATGACCATATATCAATTATAGATAGTCAATTACAAGGCCTTTTGGAGTCAAGAGGACATTCTACAAGTTTTCCAAACATTAATAAAATCTATTAGGATGATGAATCCCACACAAGTACTATAATAACATCATAGGCACTTTAGGTTGCCGCTCTTGAATCCATATCACTGGAGTTACCATTAAAAAAGCTTCATCACTTTGATTAGAATATCCATTAGTGTAGATTCAATTAACAACAACATATTGATCAAAGTAAATGCAACTATATAGTAACTTGAGAAAATAAATTATACAGAGCTAACATCATATATTCCTACTTCATAGACGAACCTTATAGGATTGAATTCAACATCCTAATAAATATAACATGAAAAATATACTAACACTATCAACAAAAGTAGAACATATCAAAGTTGAAGCACCTAGATTAACATCCTAGTAGCAGGTATCCCTTATGGGTTTGTTGATAACATTGTACTTACCTTTTCCAGCAAGACTTTTATTGCACTCTCCAGCTCTAATTTCTCCTTAGTCGCAATCTTACCGTTGCATTTTTCTGATATTGATGCCATCCCCATCAGCTTTTGGTTGATTACTTTTTCTTGTGACTTTTTTTTACATGCTTTAAACAAGAAAAATGGAACCTTAGAGTTTGAGGACTTTGTTGCATTCATTCTCTAAAGGCATCTAACGCATCTGAACCGCACTTGTAGATAATCTGAACTTTGTTTGAATCAGATAATACTTTTTTTTACCTTATATTTAGATCCCCAAACTTGTTATGTATTTGAATAATTTCATCCTTCAATAAGAATGAAACTGTCACACCCCGAGGCTACCCCCTGGACGTGGACACGGGACCTAGGATCACGAGTGACCCCAAGCTAACCTTGTTGGCATATCATAAGCAACTAAAAAAACTGAAGCAATAACTATTGTGCGGAAGCGAAATCATATGTTAACGTGAAATGATGGGCAATACACATATACTAAATCTGAATATAAGAAAAATGAGAGTTTGAATACAAAAGAAAAATCAAACTCTAATGCTAAAGCTATAACACCTCGAAAACCAGACCAAGAAAAAATTACAGAAATTCTACCTGAAGCAGTGAACCACGGCAGGGTTCACAGACCGTGATAGGGTCCACGGTCCATTAACCTCCCCTTGGTCATGACTTAGAAGTCACCAGGCCCAGGCATCAGACCACGGGAAGCTTCACGATCTGTGGTCTTGATGATAGGTAGTGGTGGCGCCCATAGTGGCTGAACCAGTAGGCCCCAAAGCCTAGCCCTCAGACACCCCTTACCCAAGTAAGGACCACGGGGACCTTCACGGACCGTGGTCCTAAAGACGTGTCGTGGGGGCGTCCGTGAAGACTTAGGCAGTAGCTCCCTAGACTATCCCTCAGACCCTCAAGTGTATGTGAGGACCACAGGGACCTTCATGGTCCATGGTCCTTCACACGGCCCGTGGTAGGATCCATGAAGGACAACTAGTAGGCCCTCAGACTTGAGCCTCCAGACCTCAGCCCAAGTGAGGACCACGGGAATCTTCACGGTCTGTGGTCCTCCACACGGGCAGTGGTAGTGGCTCATGGACCAAGACTTCAGAACCACAGGACCAAGTGAAGACCACGAGGGCTTTCATGGTCCGTGGTCCCTTTCACGGTCCGTGAAAGTGGTCATGGTCAACCCCGTCTGCAACTAAAGTCAGGGGTCTTTTGGTTTTTTCCTATTTCATTTGACCCCTAAACTACATCATTTTAACCCTAAACTATGTGATTTTGGTCAGTTTTAGTCTAGAAACATAACTAGAACTTACCTAAGTTAGATCTTTTATCAAACATAGAAAATTTGAACGCTAGAGTGAAGAAAGAGGTGACCAAACCCTAGTTCAAGAACGCAGCATGATTCCATCAGTTCCAACCCCAAAATCAAAAGATTTCTCCATGGAGTTTGTCACTAGGTATGTGGGATTTCACTAGTGGGTTCCTTTCCCCCATTAGGTCCCTGGATTTCAGTCAGATTCTTGATTCCTTATTATTAACTAGATCTATGGTTTCTAGAACTTCAGCAGATTATCATGAATTGGTTATTTACATGTTCCAAATCAGATTATCATGTTATTACTTTGTTTATTGCATGAATTTCAGAACCCTAGCTATGTATTTCTTTAGTTCTTGAATTAGACATGCTAGGTCAGATATTTTTGTATTTTAGATCTACATGTTTTAGTCTTGAATGTGTCATTATTAGTATATAAATGTGCATTCTCAGTTTGCATGTCAGTTTTGAGCTATCCAATATATTACAGAAATTCAGTCAAATGTATTGATCGTTTAATCTGTTAGGAGTAGTATAATACCGAGTTGGACTAGGGTCAATCACCCATATAGTCCCAGAACTATGAGCCACGTAGGTTGTAAGTCCCCTTTGTGGGCATCATTTTAGTGATCACACCAGTATGCCTCTATACTTTTGGCCGGGTGTATTGGGACCTCTCGATGAGGTGTATACATCGTACTCCACATTTAGCTCATGTGGTTTTATTATCAGTTATTAGTAGCTCCCACAGTTCAGTCATACTCCATTGCATTTACCACATTTCAGTATAATCAGTATTCAGTATCAGCATGTTAAATTTGGTCATTGCATTCAGTTAGTTCAGTATTCAGTATCTATATTATGTTTCAGATTACATTATTTCTTTATTGCTCTATTCAGTTATGATGTTATTTCATCTTTACTCTATTCGGCCTGCTCAATACCTTTCAAGTATTGACGCATACTCTGCACTATATCTTCTCATGATGTAAGTTCAGGTTCTCAGCATCCAGATCACGCTTAGATCGGTTCTCGATCTCCAGTTCAGCAGCATCAGTGGTGAGTCCTCATTCTTTGAGGACAATAGTCATGTTATCTATCAGTTTTCATTGTTTTAGTTTTAGTTTTGCTAGACTTAGCTAGGGCATGTCCCAGCACTTCTAGTCAGTTAGAGGCTATATTCAGACATAGTTAGATTCAACTTAGTATTTGATTTTGATATTTCTTTTGTATTAAAACTCTCAGATTTGATATATTTAGTTGAGTATATGGGTATTCCCCATCACTTTCATTTTTATGATTTAGCTTCCGCATCAGTTATTATTATTCTTAGTATGCTCACATCATGCCAGCACGGTTAGCTTGGGGTCACTTATGATCCTAGGTCCCATGTCAGCGTCTCAAGGGTAGCTCAAGGTGTGACAAACTTGATATCAGAGCATTAGGATTAAGAGTCCTAAGATATATGAAAAGTCGCACAAAGTGGAGTCCTTTTCATGGGTGTGAAGTGCACCACATCTAATAAGAGGGAGGCTACAAAGTGTTTTAGGAAAGATCTTCATTTTCTTGTTACTATTATCGTGCATAAGGTATGATTTAATTCTTTTCTAACTTGATGTTCTACGTTTTAGTGATCATGCCTCCTCATAGAGCTAATGCCAGGAATACGAATGCCAGGAATGCAAACGCAGCTCCTCTAGTCTCAGATCAAGAAGTTTCGAATACAGAGTTTCGGAACGCCATTCAGATGTTGACTCAGAGTGTTGCCAACCAGAACAATCAGCGGGCTCCAGTTCAGGAAAATGCTAATGTTGGGTCAGCTGCAGCTAGAGTGCGGGATTTTGTTATGATGAATCCACCAGAGCTCTTAGGATCGCAGATTGGTGAGGATCTCTAAAACTTCATTAATGAGGTTAAGAAGATCTTTGAAGTGATGCAGGTAACTGGGAATCATCCTACTATCTTAAGGATGTGGCTCACATATGGTACACTTAGTGGAAAGACAACAGGGGCCACTTTGTCTTTTGTAACTCCTTCTATAGCAGTCAACTTCAATGTTAGTCCAGAAACTCTCTCAAAACCTTTCTCAGTCTCTACTCCAGTCGGTGACCCAGTTATAGCTAGATGGGTATACAGAAATTGCCTTGTCATAGTCTCCCAGAAAGTCACCTCAACAGATCTTGTAGAGTTAGAAATGGTAGACTTTGATGTCATTCTAGGCATGGATTGGTTACATTCCTATTATGCCTCAGTAGATTGTAGAACTAGGATTGTTCATTTTCAATTTCCAGACGAACCAATCTTAGAATGGAAGGGTAGCAGCTTAGCACCTATGGGTTGATTCATTTCTTACCTTAAGGCCAGAAAGATGATCTCTAAGGGTTATCTCTATCATCTAGTTCAGGTTAAGGATTCAAGCTCCAAAACCCCAACTCTTGAGTTAGTTCCTGTGGTTAATGAGTTCCCAGAAGTGTTTCTAGAAGATCTTCCCAGAGTTCCTCCCGAAAGGGAAATCGAATTTGGAATTGATCTAATTCCAGATACCCATCTTATTTCTATTCCTCCTTACAGAATGGCTCCAGCTGAGCTTAAGGAATTGGAAGAACAATTGAAAGACCTTCTAGATAAGGGCATCATTAGACCTAGTATTTCACCATGCGGTGCACCAGTATTATTCGTGAAGAAGAAAGATGGTTCTCTCAGAATGTGCATTGACTATAGGCAGTTGAACAAGGTCACAATCAAGAATAAGTATCACATCCCTAGGATTGATGACTTGTTTGACCAACTTCAGGGTGCTAGTCATTTCTCAAACATAGACCTTAGATCGGGTTATCATCAGCTTAAGGTCAAAGATAGTGACATTCCAAAGACAACCTTCAGAACTCAGTATGCTCATTATGAATTCGTAGTTATGTCTTTTGGACTAACAAATGCTCCTGCAGCTTTTATGGACTTGGTGAACATAGTGTTCAAGCAGTACTTGGACTTGTTCATTATCGTCTTTATTAATGATATCCTCATTTACTCTAGGAATGAGGGAGAACATGCGAGTCATTTGAGAGTTGTTCTGCAAACTCTCAAGGATCGCAAGTTATTCACAAAATTTAACAAGTGCGAGTTTTGGTTACAATCAGTAGCTTTCCATGGGCATATAGTATCCAGCGAGGGGATCCGAGTGAATTCCCATAAAATAGAGGCAGCGAAACAATGGCCCAGACCTACCTCTCCTGCAGATATTAGAAGTTTCTTGGGTCTAGTGGGTTATTACAGAAGGTTCGGGGAAGGATTTTTATCCATAGCCTCACCATTGACTAGGTTGACTCAGAAGATGGTCAAGTTTCAGTGGTCAGATGATTGTGAGAAAAGATTCACAGAACTGAAAACTAGGTTGACTACAGCTCCTATTTTGACTCTACCAAAGGGTTCAGATAGTTATGTGATTTATTATGATGCATCCAGAGTCAGCCTAGGTTGTGTGTTAATGCAGCGAGATAAGGTTATAGCTTATGCTTCCAGATAGCTTAAGGTGCATGAGAAGAACTATCCGACTCATAACCTCGAGCTTGCATCAGTGGTGTTTGCACTCAATATTTGGAGACACTACTTGTATGGTGTTCATGTAGATGTGTTCATAGACCATAAGAGCCTTCGATATGTGTTCACCCAGAAAGAGTTGAATCTTCACCAGAGAAGATGGCTTGAGTTCCTCAAGGATTATGACATGAGTGTGCATTACCATCCGGGTAAGGCAAATGTAGTAGCAGATTCCCTTAGTAGACTAACTATAGGTAGTGTGTTGAGGAAGAAAGAAAAGAGCTAGCGAAGGATGTTCACAGACCTGCTCGTCTAGGAGTTCGTCTCATGAGTGTATCAGATGGTGGTGTGACAATTCAGAATGGATCAAAATCTTCATTAGTGGCGGAGTTTAAGGAAAAGAAAGATAGTGATCCGATATTTCTTGAACTCAAGGGTGTGTCCATCAACAGAGAGTTGAGGTTTTCTCCCAAGGAGGAGATGGTGTGCTTCACTACCAGGGTCGATTATGTGTTCCTAATGTTGGTGAGTTGAGACAACATATTCTTGCAGAAGCCCATAATTCCAGGTACTCTATTCATCCAGGCACGACTAAGATGTACCGTGATCTGTAGGAAGTCTTTTGGTGGAATGGCATGAAGAGGTACATAGCAGATTTTGTGGCTAAGTGCCCCAATTGTCAGCAAGTGAAGGTATGACTCAAGAGATCGACATTCCTACTTGGAAGTGGGAAGTAATCAACATGGATTTCATTACAGGTTTACCTCGTACTCGCAGACAACATGACCCCATTTGGGTGATAGTTGACAAAGTCACTAAGTCTTCTCACTTTTTGGCGATCAAGACTACAAATTCAGCGGAGGACTACGCTAAGATTTACATTAATGAGATAGTCAGGTTGCATGAGGTTCCTTTGTCTATCATCTCAGATAAAGGTCCTCAGTTTACCTCTCATTTCTGGAAGTCATTCCAGAAAGGTCTTGGTAATTAGGTTAATCTTAGCATAACATTTCATCCACAAACGGATGGTCAGGTAGAGCGTACCATTCATACCTTAGAGGACATGTTGAAAGCATGTGTGATCGATTTCAAGGGTAGTTGGATGATCACCTTCCTTTTATAGAGTTCACCTACAATAATAGCTATCATTCCAGTATTCAGTTGGCCCCTTATGAGGCATTTTATGGGCGTAGATGCAGATCTCCTGTTGGTTGGTTTGAAGAAGGTGAAACAACCTTGATAGGGCCAGATTCAGTCCATTATGCTATGGAGAAAGTTCAAATCATTAGAGACAGACTTAAGACAGCCCAGAGTTGCCAGAAGTCTTATGCAGATGTAAGGAGAAGGTAACTAGAGTTCCAAGTTAATGATTGGGTTTTCTTGAAAGTGTCACCTATGAAAGGGGTGATGAGATTTGGCAAGAAAGGGAAGCTCAGTCCCAGATATGTAGGCCCTTACAAGATTCTGGAAAGTATTAGTAAAGTGGCTTATGAGTTAGAGTTTCAAATAGAATTAGCAGCAGTGCATCTAGTCTTTCACATCTCACTACTGAAGAAGTGTGTGGGCGATCCAGCATCTGTAATGACATTAGAGAGTGTGGTTGTGAAAGATAGTCTTTCTTATGAGGATGTACCCGTTTAGATTCTTGATCGTCAAGTTAAACGATTGATAAACAAAGAAGTCGCTTCAGTCAAGGTTTTGTGAAGGAGTCAGTCCGTAGAGGAAGCTACTTGGGAAGCAGAAGCAGCCATGAAGTCCAAGTATCCTCACCTCTTTCCTTCCAATTCCACTCCAACTTGAGGTAATAGTTCCTCTTCAGTTTTTCAGTCATTCATGCCTAAAATCAGTTTAGCGTCATGTTCCTTCAGTTTGTACTTGCATTTTCAGCGTATTTGCATGTTTTTGGAACTCAGTTCAGTCAGAAACTAATCTTCAGTGTTTGGTGGTAGGTTTGTAGCTCATTCCCTCCATTTCAGCTAGTTTAGTCTTCATTTGAGGACAAATGATCCCAAGGGAGAGATATTGTAAAACCACGAAAACTAGAGCTAGAAAAAATTGCATAAATTCTACATGAAGCAGTGAACCACGGTAGGGTTCACGGACTATGATAGGGTCCACGGTCTATTGAACTGCTCATGGTCATGACTTGGAATTCACCAAGCCCAGACATCAAACCACGGGCACCTTCATTGTCCATGGTCTTGATGACGGGTCGTGGTGGCGCCCGTAGTGGCTGAACCAGTAGGCCCCAAAGTCTAGCCCTCAAACACCCCTCGCCCAAGTAAGGACCACAGGGACCTTCACGGTCCATGGTCCTGAAGAAGGGTCGTGGGGGCTTCCGTGAAGACTTAGGTAGTAGCCCCACTAAACTAGCCCTCAGACCCTCAAGAATAAGTGAGTACCATGGGGACCTTCATGGTCCGTGGTCCTCCACACGGCCCATGGTGGGGCCCATGAAGGCCAGCCGGTAGGCCCTCAGACCTGAGCCTCCAGACCTCAGCCCAAGTGAGTACCACGGGGACCTTCACGGTCTGTGGTCCTCCACACGAGCCATGGTAGTGACTCGCGGACCAAGCCTTTAGAACCACAGGACCAAGTGAAGACCACGAGGGCTTTCACGGTCCGTGGTCCCTTTCACGGTCCGTGGTCCCTTTCATGGTCCGTGGTCCCTTTCACGGTCTGTGAAAGTAGTCATGGTCAACCCCGTCTACAACTTAAGTCATGGGTCTTTTGTTTTTTTCCTATTTTGTTGGACCCCAAAACTACGTCGTTTTAAGGTTTTGGTCAGTTTTAGCCTAGAAACATAACTAGAACTTACCTAAGTCAGATCTTTCATCAAACTTAGAAAATTTAAATGCTAGAGAAAAGAAAGAGGCGACCAAACCCTAGTTTAAGAATGCAACAAGATTCCATCAGTTCCAGCCCTGAAATCGAAATATTTCTCCATGGAATTCGTCACCAGGTATGTGGGATTTCACTAGTCGTTTCCTTTCACCCATTAGGTCCCTAGATTTCAGTCAGATTCTTGATTCCCTATTATTAACTAGACCTAGGGTTCTACAACTTCAGCAGATTATCATGAATTGGTTATTTACATGTTCCAAATTAGATTATCATGTTATTACTTCGTTTATTGCATGAATTTCTTAACCCTAGTTATGTATTTCTTTAGTTCTTAAATTACACGTGCTAGGTCATATATTTTAGTATTTCAGATATACATGCTCCAGTCTTGAATGTGTCATTATCAGCATATAAATGTGCATTCTCAGTTTGCATGTCAGTTTTGAGCTATCCAGTATATTACTAAAATTCAGTCAAAATGTATTGATCATTTAATCTATTGGGAGTAGTATAATACTGAGTTGGACTAGGCTCAGTCACCCATATAGTCCCAGAACTACGAGCCACATAGGTTGTAAGTCCCCTCTCTCGGCATCATTTTAGTGATCACGCCAGCATGCCTCTATACCTTTGGCCGGGTGTATTGGGTCCTCTCGATGGGGCGTATATATCGGACTCCACATTTAGCTCATGTGGTTTTATTATCGGTTATTAGTAGCTCTCACAGTTCAGTCAGACTCCATTACATTGACCACATTTCAGTATAATCAATATTCAGTATCAGTATGTTAAATTTGGTCATTGCATTCAGTTAGCTCAGTATTCAGTATCTATATTATGTTTCAGATTACATTATTGCTTTATTGCTGTTTTCAGTTATGATGTTATTTCATCTTTACTCTATCTTGCATGCTCAGTACCTTTCAAGTACTTTCGCATACTCTGTGCTACATCTTCTCGTGATGTAGGTTCAGGTTCTCAGCATCCAAATCATGCTTAGATCGGTTCCCGATCTCTAGTTCAGCAGCATTAGTGGCGAGTCCTCATTCTTTGAGGATAATAGTCATGTTATCTTTCAGTTTTCATTGTTTTAGTTTCAGTTTTGCTAGACTTAGTTGGGGCATGTTCCATCACTTCTAGTCAGTTAGAGGGTATATTCAGACATAGTTAGATTTAGCTTAGTATTTGAGTTTGATACTACTTTTGTATTAAAACTCTCAGATTTGATATAATCAGTTGAGTATATGGGTATTCCCCATCACTTTCATTTTCATGATTTAGCTTCTGCATCAGTTATTATTATTCTTAGTATGCTTATGTCATGCCAGCAGGGTTAGCCTGGGGTCACTTGTGATCCTAGGTCCCGTGTCTATGTCTCGGGGGTAGCTCGGGGACTGACAAAAGCTAAAACTAACTATGTCTGAAATAAAGCCTCTACTTACTAGAAATGATGGGACATGCCCCATCTAGATCTAGCAAAACTGAAACTAAAGCTAAAAGCAAGAAAGATAATCATTTCACTAGTCCTCAAAGAATAAGGACTCACCACTGATGCGGCTGAGCTAGAGATCGGGAACCGATCTATGCATGATCTGACTGCTGAGGACATGAACCTACATCACGAGAAGATGTAGCACAAATTATGCGTCAGTACTTGAAAGGCACTTTGCATATAGGATAGAGTAAAGCTGAATAATAACATAACAAAACAGGCAATAAAGCAATGATATAATCTGAACATGATAAGGATACTGGCATTACTGAACATGGCTAAAATGACCAAGTTTATAATATGCTGAGACTAAATACTGAACTATACTAATAACATAGTCAATACAATAGAATCTGACTGAACTGTAAGGGAGCTACTAATAACCAACATAAAACCACATGAGCTAAATGTGGAGTCCGATGTATACGCCTCATCGAGAGGACCCAATATACCCTACCAGAGGTATAGCGGCATGCTGGCGTGATCACTAAAATGTAATGCCCAATAGAGGGGAGTAAACCTATGAGGCACGTAGTTCTGGGACTTGAGGGTGAATGACCCTAGTCCACTCGGTATTAAGCTTCTCCTAATTGATTAAGTAATTAACACTTTATGACTGAAATGTTGTAATACTGGATAGCTTAAAATACTGACATGCAAACTGAGAATGCAACATTAATATACTGATAATAATGCATTGATGCATTTGAAAAGTGAAGCATGTTTATATATATAACTGAATTAACTGACCTAGCATGTGTAATTCATGAACTAAAAGAACTACATAGCTTGGGTTCTGAGTTTATGCATGAATCTGGGCAAAAACAATACTACAACGTGATAATATGATTTGGATCATTCTAACAGCTAAAACCCAACAATTCTAACATTCAAGAAACCCTAGGTCTATATAATATTAAGGGAATCAAGATTCTTACTGAAATCTAGGACCTAATGGATGAAAGGAACCCACTAGTAAAATCCCACATACCTGGTGATGAATTTCATGAAGAAATCTTTCGATTTCGGGGCTGGAACTGATGGAATCTTGTTGTGTTCTTGACCTCTCTCTCATCTTACACTCTAATTTTTCTAAGTTTTGCTGAATGATCTGACTTAGGTGAGTTCTAGTTGTGTTTTTAAGCTAAAACTGACTAAACCTACATAGTTTAGGGTTTAAACGACGTAGTTTGGGGTCCAATGCATAAGGAAAAGACCAAAAGACCCCTGACTTAACTGTTGTCGGGGTCACCAATGGACCGTTGATCGACTGACGATCTGTGTTGGTCAACCGTCAATCATGACTGAGAGCTGAAATTTTGGGGTCTGATCCACGGTCCGTGGGTCGACACTTAGAATATTTTTCTGAGAGTTTCTCGGAAAGGGTCGCAGGTGGTGCACCACGGACCTGCAGGACGGACTATGGATCCTCCTACGGTCCATGGATGGTACACGTGGGTGCCACATTGCAACACGTAAAATCTACAATCTGGTATGTTCTAGCATACGGGATGTTACATTATCTCCCCCTGGGAACATTCATCCTCGAATGAAGACTAAACTAGCTTAAATAGAGGGAGAGAGCTACAGCCCCTACCACTAAACACTAGAAATTGATTTATGCCAGAACTAAGTTCCAAAAACATGTGAATACGCTGAAAATGCAAGTACAACTAGAAGGAACATGATGCTAAGACTGAAATTGCGCATGAATGATTGAAAATTTGAGAAGGAACAATTATCTCAAGCTGGAATGGAATCGTAAGGAAAAAGGTGAGGATACTTGGCCATCATTGTTGATTCTGCTTCCAAGGTAGCTTCCTCTACGGACTGACTCCTCCACAAAACCTTGACTGAAGCAACTTCCCTGTTTCTCAACCTCAGAACCTGACGATCAAGGATTTCAACTGGTACCTCTTCATAAGTGAGATTATCCTTCACAACCACACTTTCTAAAGGTACAATAGAGGCTGGATCACACACACACTTCATCAACAACGAAATGTGAAAAACCGGGTGTACTGCTGCTAATTCTGCTGGCAACTCTAACTCATAAGCCACTTTACCAACTCTTTTCAAGATCTTGTAAGGGCCTACATATTTAGGACTGAGCTTTTCTTTCTTGCCAAATCTCATCACCCCATTCATAGGCGACACTTTCAGGAAAACCCAATCATCATCTTGGAACTCTAGTACCCTCTCCTTACATATGCATAGGATTTCTGGCGACTCTGGCTGTCTTAAATCTATCTCTAATGAGTTGCACTTTCTCCATAGCATCATGAACTAAATCTGGCCCTTTCAAAGTTGCTTCACTTACTTCAAACCAAGAAACTGGAGATCTATATCTACTCCCATACAATGCCTCATAAGGGGCCATCTGAATGCTCGAATGGTAACTATTATTGTAGGCGAACTATATAAGAGAAAGGTGATCATCCCAATTACCCTTGAAGTCGATCACACAAGCTCTCAACATGTCCTCTAAGGTATGAATGGTACGTTTTGCCTGACCATCTGTCTGCGGATGAAATATTGTGCTAAGGTTAACCTGAGTACCAAGACCTTTCTGAAATGACTTCCAGAAAATAAGAGGTAAACTGAGGACCTCTATCTAAAATGATAGATAAAGGAACCCCATACAACCTGACTATCTCATTAATGTAAAGCTTGGCGTAGTCCTCCATTGAATTTGTAGTCTTGACAACCAAAAAGTGTGCAGACTTAGCAACTCTGTCAGCAATCACCCAAATGGAGCCATGTTGTCTGCGAGTATGAGGTAAACTTGTGATGAAGTCCATGTTGATCACTTCCCACTTCCAAGTAGGAATGTCGATCTCTTGAGTCATACCTCCTGGTTTCTAATGTTCTACCTTGACTTGCTGACGATTGGGGCACTTAGCTACAAAATCTGCTATATCCCTTTTCATACCATTCCACCAAAAAACTTCCCACAGATCACGGTACATCTTAGTGGCACCTGGATGAACAGAATATCTAGAATTTTGGGCTTCTGCAATAATTTGTTGTCTCAACTCACCCACCTTAGGAACATATAATCGACCCTGATAGCAAAGTACACCATCTTCCCCTTGGGATAAAACCTCAACTCTCTGCTGATGGACTTCACCTTTTAGTTGAAGCAATATCGGACCACTATCTTGCTTTTCCTTAACCTCCACTACCAATGAAGATTCTGACCCATTCTAAACTGTTACACCACCATCTAATATGCTCATAAGACGAACTCCTAAGTGAGCAAGTCTGTGAACATCCCTTGCTAGCTCTTTTCTTTCTTCCTCAACATGTGCTACACTACCCATAGATAGTCTACTAAGGGCATATGCTACTGCATTGGCCTTGCCAGGATGGTAATGCACACTCATATCATAATCTTTGATGAACTCAAGCCATCTCCTCTAGCAAAGATTTAACTCTTTCTGGGTGAACACATACTGAAGGCTCTTATGGTCTATAAAGACATCTACGTGAACACCATACAAGTAGTGTCTCCAAATCTTAAGTGCAAACACCACTGCTGCAAGCTCGAGGTCATGAGTTAGATAGTTCTTCTTATGCACCTTAAGTTGTGTAGAAGCATAAGTTATAACCTTACATTGCTGCATCAACACACAACCTAGGCCGACTCTGGATGCATCACAATAGATCACATAACCGTCTGAACCCTCTGGTAGAGTCAAAATTGGAGTTATAGTCAACCTAGTTTTTAGTTCTGCGAAGCTCTTCTCACAATCATCTGACCACTGAAACTTGACCTTTTTCTGAGTCAACTTAGTCAACATAGAGGCTATGAATGAAAATCCTTCCACGAACCTTCTGTAGTAACCCACTAGACCTAAGAAATTTCTGATATCTGTAGGAGAGGTAGGTATGGGCCATTGTTTCACTGCTTCTATTTTCTGAGAATCCACGCAGATCCCTTCGCTAGACATAATATGACCAAGGAAAACAACGGATTGCAACCAAAACTCACATTTTCTAAACTTAGCGAATAACTGGCGATCTTTAAGAGTTTGAAGAACAACCTTCAAATGATTCACATGTTCTTCCTCAATTCTAGAGTAAATGAGGATATCATCAATAAAGACGATAACGAACAAGTCCAAGTACTGCTTGAACACCATGTTCATCAAATCCATGAAAGTTGCAGGAGCATTGGTTAGTCCAAATGACATAACTACAAATTCAAAATGACTATACCAAGTTCTGAAGGATGTCTTCAAAATGTCATTATCTCTAACTCTGAGCTGATGATAGCCGGATCTGAGGTCTATCTTTGATAAATGACTAGCACCCTGAAGTTGGTAAAATAAGTCATCAATCCTGGGTATGGGATACTTATTATTATTTGTGACGTTGTTCAACTGCCTATAGTCAATGCACATTCTGAGAGAACCATCTTTTTTCTTCACGAACAATACTGGTGCACCCATGGGGAAATACTAGGTCTGATGAGGCCATTATCTAAAAGGTCTTTCAACTGCTCTGTTAATTCCTTAAGCTCAACTGGAGCGATTATGTAAAGAGGAATAGATATAGGCTGGCTATCTGGAAGGATATCAATTCTGAAGTCAATTTCCCTCTCGAGAGAAACTCTGGGAAGATCTTCTGGAAACACTTCTGGGAACTAATTGACTACTGGAACTGACTCAAGAGTTGGGGTTTCAGAACTAGAATCCTTAACCCGAACTAGATGATAGAAATAACCCTTAGAGATCATGTTTCTGGACTTAAGGTAAGAAATGAATCGACCCATAGGCGCTAAGCTACTGGCCTTCCATTCTATGATTAGTTCATCTAGAAACTAAAAATGAACAATCCTAGTTCTACAATCGACTAAGGCATAACAGGAATCTAACCAAATCATGCCTAGAATGATATCAAAGTCTACCATTTCTAACTCTACAAGGTCTGCTGAAGTGACTTTCTGAGAGACTGTGATAGGGCAATTTTTGTATACCCATCTAGCTATAATTGGGTCACCTATTGGAGTAGGGACTGAGAATGGTTCTAAGAGCATTTCTAGACTAACACTGAAGTTGACTTCTATATAAGGAGTTACAAAGGAAAGAGTAGCCCCTAGATCTAACAAATCATAAACATCTAAGTCAAAGACTCATAACGTACCAGTGACTACATCAGGAGAATCTTCCTGATCGTAGTGAGCCTGGAGAGCATACAACCTGTTTTGGCATTGATCACCACTGGTACCAGATGAGTTACCCTGCTGAGTCGGGCGACCTGTTGGTGCTGCTGAAGTTGTGGACTGAGCTCTACTATTGTTACTACCTTCTTGACCCTGTTTAGAAGGACAATCTTTCAACCTGTGACCACACCCAAAGCATCCTTCCTTTCCTACAAGATACTTGCTCAGATTGTTCTTACCACACTTTGGACAAGTGGAGTAGGTTCTGGTGCCTGAAATACTACCTTGAGACTTAGCCTGATGCCCTACCCTTCTGATCATTTTGGAACTTGGAGGATGGAACACTAGTTGATGAAGATGCTGGAGTTGAAGACTTCTACTGAAGATGCGAGTGATTTCCACCACCCAATTTCTATTGAGAATAGTCATAGTTGTCTGTCCTAGCCTTCTTATTCTCCTTGGCATGTTCCCAAAGCTTATCACCCTCAACCTACTTTGTGGGAGATCTATTAGTGAAATGGGATGAAGAAGGATATTACGGAGTTTGTGGATAAATGTCCAAATTGTCAACAAGTGAAAGTTGAGCATCAGAAACCCAGAGGTTTTTCCCAAGACATTAACAATCCTACTTGGAAGTGGAAATATTTAAATATGGAATTTATTAGTGTATTGCCTCTCACACGGCAACAACATGACTCAATTTGAGTTATAGTATATTGAATGATGAAATCAGCTCATTTAATTCCAGTGAAGGTTTATTATTCGGTAGAGGATTATGCAAAGTTGTACTTGAGGGAGATGGTAAAGTTGCATGGAGTGCCTTTTTCCATTATCTTCGATCGTGGTACTCAATTCACTTCTCAGTTTTGGAAATCTTTCCAAAAGGGTGTTGGTAATCGTGTTAAGCTTAGTACGGCCTTTCATCCCCAAATCGATGGGCAAGCGGAGTGTACTATCCAAACTTTGGAAGATATATTGAGATCTTGTATGATTTATTTCAAGGATAATTGGGATTATCATTTGCCTTTGATTGAGTTTGCCTATAACAATAGTTATCACTCAAGTATTAGTATGGCTCCATTTGAGGCATTGTATGGTAGGAGGTGTAGATCTCCTATAGACGGGTTTGAATTGGGTTAAGTTTCCCTAATTAGTACATGAGGCTATGGAGAAAGTTCAACTTATTAGAGCAAGGCTGAAAATGGCTCCAAGTCAAAAAAAGTCATATGCCGATGTTAGAAGAAGAGATATTCAGCTTAATGTTCATGATCGGGTTTACTTGAAATTTCACCCATAAAGTGTGTAATGAGGTTGGGGAAGAAAGGAAAGCTTAGTCCCCGTTATGTAGGCCCATATCAGATTTTGAGGCATGTTGGTAAGGTTGCTTATGAACTTGAGTTGCCTATTCAGTTGACATCAGTGCATCCGGTTGTCCATGTCTCTATGTTGAAGACATGTGTTGGATATCTGACATCTATAATTCCCTTAGAAGGTTTGGGAGTCAAGGAGAATCTTTCTTATGAAGAAGGTCCAATTGAGATTTTAGACCGGCAAGTCAAGAAGTTGAGATACAAGGAAGTTGTTTCCGGGAAAGTGTTGTAGAGGAATCTGTTAGTTGAGGGTGCTACTTGGGAGGCTGAGGCCGATATGATGTCCCGATATCCTCATCTCTTTCCTTCTACTCCTACTCTAGCTTGAGGTATTGAGTTCCTCATGGTTTACTCTTTTGGTATCATGTGTATTAGATATTCCCATGATTTTCTTATATATGCATGTTCATGAAAAAGCTTAAGTTTTGAGAAAATGAGTCAACTGGATTGATTTCTACATGTTTATGTGCATTTGAGTATGAATTGCATATAGACTACATGATATGATGTTTTGAGCATGCTTTAGCTTGTAGTTGATGTTTCCTCCTGATATCTGTGCATTTGAGTATGAGTTTCATATAGATTTCATGATATGATGATTTGAACATGTCTTAGCTTGGAGTTGATGTTTCCTCCTCAGATATGTGCATTTATGTGATTGCATGCATGTTGGGTTGTTAGGTTAAGTTCCTACCTTCCTTATGATTTCTTGAATCTAATTCGAGGATGAATGTTCCCAAGGGGGAGATAATGTAACACCTCGGATTCTAGAAAGGGCAAAATAGCAGTTTTCAGATGTTTTTGGTGTCATCCGACGGAGGCCAACCACGGCCTGCAGATAGAACCACATACCATAGGTTTAGACCATGGATGGCCACCCAATTATGCTCAGAAACCCAGAACCATGACCTGGACCAACACGCCATCGTTGGGTCCATAGTTTGTGGATTGGGTCTGGAGATTAGGGCCCTAAAATCTCAGCTTTTGAAGTGAACGACACGCGTGCAGAAGGGACCGTCGGTCCCTCGATCAAGCCGTAGGTCGAAGGTCCGAAGTTATTTTTAGAGGCATTTGGTCTTTTCCTAATTATTTTATATTTATACTATGTTGTTTTACTCTTCACTAAAAACCCCTATATAAGTATTTTAACCCCTAAATTTCCCCAATTAAAATCATTCTCTCAAATTTCAAAAAGAAGAATAAGTCTCCTCTCCAAAATATTTCTCTCTCTATAAACTTGAAGAAGAAGATTCAAGGTAGGGTTCAAGGTCAAGGCTTCATTCTTCAATTTCTTTTGGGCTTTGATAGCAAGGTATGATAGTTTTCATCCATGGATTCCTATCATTCATGGAGTTCCCAAGCTCTCCTATTTTCAACGTTAGAAATCCCCAATTGAGTTGGGGTTTTCTTCAATTTCCATGGGTTCTCTTCAATGTTGATTTAAAAAGGAGATTATGAAATTAAGCATATTCTTATGAGAGTTATTTAAATGTTTTAAGGATGCTTTGAGAGTAAAGTATCAATGATGATGATTGTTGTTGTGTTGTTGAAAGAATTTCTCATAAACACATTTAAGTATGATTGTGAAAGGATAATTCTCACATATAGGATTCTTATGGTTGAAATATTTTCTCAACTTAACTATTAATCAAAGGTTTTAGGAGGTATTCCAATAAGACTAGCTTGGATTGGTTACTTAATTGTACCTCTCCATTAATTATGTGTTACTGTTTCTAGATTTCTCCTTAATACATAAGTGGTAAATATTAAATTGAATGCTTAACCTGGTAAAACGAGTATTTAAGGCTACCCGTTCATACCTTACAGCGGGTATGATTGATGTCTATAATATTTGGCTTTACGGTGTTTACAGGGTTCTGAGATTTCTTTTAGTTTGTATAAAAAAATACCTTTGGTATAAACAACATTATAGCTCTCTATTTTTATATCAGTAGATATTTCAGCATTGCAGCAGCAACTAGCTTGGATTGGTCATTGAATGACACCTTTCCATAGCTGAGATATGACTTAGCTCGGATTGGCAAGATGACATGCCTTTCCATGGATAATTACTTAGCTTGGATTGGTAAGATATGTTCCCTTTCATGGATAATAAGAACAAGTTAAGAAAATGACTAATATGTGGGATTTATGCTTAGCACTGACAGGATATTGAGATGAAAGCTTTCCCGTTAGTAGAGGCCGAGTTTCTAGTAGAAATCTCCTTATACCTTACCTATGTGCCCCCATAGGAGGATTGTCTAGATAGACTTTAGATAGTGTATCCACAATAGCTAGAAGTTCATGCTCCTTCCCTGGCAAGTAGGACAACCCTTTTAAGTGTGGGGTAGACACTGGATTCCGTGTTGATAGCTTGCATGGTCTTATATGTCGGTTAAGGCTAATTTCCACAAATAAGCAAAGTTATGATGAACCAAGGTTACTTCAAGGAAGTAACGTAAGTATGTTTTAAGATGATGTTCACTTGCATTGAACATGTTTTAAGACATGGTTTCTAACCCTCAAGATGCATGTTTTAGCTTGATCATTGCTTACTAATGAAAATGTCCCTTTTTAGCATGTTTTAAAAGTTTTATGCATGGCTATCATACTTGGTACATTGTTTTATACTAATGCATACTCTTGCCTACATTTCCCCAAATGTAAGGTTTGACTGTCAAGGTTCTCAATCTTGTGGCTAGAGGTTGATTTATGAGCTTTGGTTACAGACTTTCATTGGTTTCAGTTTCTTTCTTACTTTCAGTTTTGGGCATGATGTATGAGCTAGGCCCAAGTTCATTATGTTGTACTAGATGGCTAGTGAGACAAGTGTTTAGACTTCCGCTTTACTTGTATAAAACTTTTGGACTAAAAATGTTGTCTTTATCTCTTATGTTATATTTCTTATGTTATGAATGCTCAGTGGCTTGTATGGGGCCTCTCGGGGTCCTTTACGCCATGTTACATCTAGTATATACCCTAGGGTCGTGACACTACCCAACTACTATGATATTCGGATGTTAGTATAGAGTCTTCTTCTATTCTGAAAGTGTACCTTGCAATATTTCTCAAGTCAATATGATGGAAACATAGATTTTAAAATGTTGTCAAACATTGCATAATTCTAATCTCAAAAAATCAAAAGGTGGCACATAAAATGGGATATAGGGAGTGGTGTTTCATTGTAATTATGTGGTACATGTACTTATGCATTATTCATTTGCATTGCGAGGACGAATAAAATGCAATAGGGTCCTAAAGCATGACCTTCAACACTAAAATAGTCCTCTCAGACTAGATGAAAAGGTGTACTAAGATCAACTAGGGTATCCAACTCTGTCAGAAGAGACCTTCAACAGAAAGTGAATTGAGTACCACGAACTAAAATTATAGATACTATCACCCATGCAAATGGGTGATCTTCTCAATGTAGATCTGAGCTAACCTCTTTTAACTCTAAGAAGTCTGAACCGGTAAAAGGTGAGTAGACTTGGTCAATAAATCCACGAGGACCCAAAACCCATAAGATATTCGGAAAGTATGTGTGAAGCCTACATTGAAGTGCATAGCTATCCGCTTCAATCTCCATTTCGGAATGTGTCACAACCCAGATCGTCACCAGTGCCACCCACACTCACCTTCTAGTAAGAAAACCAAGTACTAACTCAAAATTTTAACCAAGCATCAATTTCTAGAACAAAATTATAATACAAAATAGTAGGTAGAGAATTTAAAAATAACTAAAGGATTGAGTCCCCATAAACTTAATCAATATACCACAAAATGAAATCAGGAAAGAAGAGAAAATCTCTAGAATAAGAAAATGTAATATCCCACAGTGATATGATATCACCAGGCCTTTTTATTTCATATGCAAGGAAGTGAATGACTGAACTTAATAAAGCATATGGGCCTGCTAGTCAAGAAATAGAAGATAAGGAAGATAGAAGAAAAACACCATCTGTAATTCTGATGGTGGCATTTTCAACCATGTTTCGTTGCCAACAGAGGATGAAATATCAAAATACATAAAAAGTTTTGGAATCTAAATAAAATCTAAATGCAAGTATTATCTGATTCAAATACTAATTATATTGTCTACAAGTGTGGTTCGGATAATTTAGATGCCTTTATAGAGTTAGTAAAATCAAAGTCTTTTTGGTTTTGCAAATGTTAACTTTTAGGTAAGTTATCCATCCTCAATTATTAAGATTGCACTTTTCCTATTGAAAGTCAGTATGTTCAAGTCACGGGTACAAGTAATCAAGCATAATCCTAAGGGGATGACAGCAATATTGGAAAAATACACCAGTAAGATTATGACTGAGGAGAAATAAGAGTTCGAGACTGCAATAAAAGGCTTGTTGAAGAAGGATTGTACAATGATATCAACACTCATACATATCCACGCAAAATAGGATGCCATGTTGGGTGCTTCCACTTTGATGTTTTCTCTATTTATTGATAGTGTTAGTATATTGTCCATCTTATGTTGATTAGGATGTTGTATGTCATTCTATTAGGTTCTTGTATGAAGTTGGAGCATAAGGCTCTAGCTTTATTCAATTGATTATCTAAATTTACCATATATTTGCATTTACTTTGATTAATATGTTGTTTAAGTTAATTGAATCTGCTCCCCCCCCCCTCCCGACCCCCAAGCCAACCCTATCCCAACCAACCAAAAATAGAAGAAATATAAAAATGCCCTCACCGTATGAACTTATGAATATCAAGCACAAGTACTAAGGAAACTACTATATTCCTACAAGATGACCATATATCAATTATACTTAGTCATTTACAAGGTCGTTTGAAGTCAAGAGGACATTTTGCAAGTTTGCTAAGCAATGATAAAAGCAATTAGGGTGATAAATCCCACACAAGTACTATAATACAATCATAGACACTTCAGGTTGGAGCTCTTGAATGCATATCACTTGAGTTACCAATAGACAAGCTATGCCACTTTGATTAGAAAATCCATAAATGCAGATTCGATTAACTCAAACAACATATTGATCAAGGTAAAAACAATTGTATAGTAACTTGAGAAAATCAATTATGCAGAGCTAACATCCTATTCTCCTACTTCGTATAAGAACCTTATAGGAGTGAATTCAACATCCTAATAAACATAAAATGGAAAATATACTAACACTATCAACAAAAGTAGAACATATAAAAGTTGAAGCAACAAGCTTCACATCCTAGTAATAGGTATTCCTTACGAGTTTGTTGATATTATTGTAATTACCTTCTCCAGCAAGACTTTTATTGCACTCTCCAACTTTGATTTCTCCTTAGTCGCAATCTTACCCTCGCATTTCCTAATATTGATGTTATCCCCATAAGCTTTTGTTGGATTACTTATGCTTGTGACTTTTCCTTACATGTTTTAAACCAGCAATGTGGAACCTCAGAGTTTGAGGAGGCATAACCGTAACACCTCGGATTCAAAAGGATGAAAAATTTGGTTTTTTCCAAATAAAACACTCCGGTGCCAGCACAGGCGAAGCCACCAATGGTCTGTAGATCGGACCATGGACCGTAGGTGGGACTGTGGTTGGCCATTCCAATTTTCCAAAATTTCAAAGTTTCAATATTTTAATACGGTTAACCAGGATGGTGTGTTGTCCAATACACGAGCCGTAGGTAGGTCTCGTAGTTGAGTCATAGACTTAGTGGAATTTTGAATGCCAAAAGTGGGACTTACGGTGGCCATGTACAGACTGTAGATTGACCTACGGACCAAACATGAATCCCGTCGTTTGAAGGCCTAGAAAAACAAGTTTATGAATAGTTATTTTAAAGGGGTCGTGGGTCCGGTCGTCAATGATCGATTTGGACGGTTCGTTGTTGGACCTACACATCCTTCAAACATTAGGCTTACCTTTGGCTTAAAAGGTCACATGTATGTTAGGATGCAGTTTATATTGTTTATATGCTAAATGTTACAAATTTTGTTTTGTTGTGCTTGTTTTACTTATGTGTTATATACATATGTTTTGCTTTAAACATGATTGTCCATTATTCTATTCCAAACTTACAAAGAATGAAATATGAATTCGACAAATGTGTTTCTCAGTATTCATCATTTCTTGAACTTCCATTACAAAGGATCAGATATGAATTCAGTATAGAAATACGAATCTAACTTCAATCCAATTTGAGTATTCATCATTTCTTGAACTTCTTTGAGTACTTTCGTCTTTCAGAAGCATCAAAAGTGTTCCTTAGCTGCACCAGAAACAGGGGAACATTAATCATAAATTATTCACGAAACAGGGGAATCATTCAGAAACCGCTGTCGATGCCGGTGCTGTTTGCCGACGGCCCTTCATTTACTTCTCTGGAGTCAACGATGCCGCTTTTTTTCATCACAGAAACTGCTTGTTGTGCCCGAGGAAGAGGATTTTTGTTCGAGTTGGAGTGGAAACAGTGAAAGGGGCGAGTTCCCTAACCTACGTGAGCCTAAAGAGAAGAGAGTTCAGTGCTAATTCTTTTTCTTCACTGCTTCTGTCATGTGTTTTTTCTTCTTGCTACTATTACACTGTATGTAATTCTTTAAAATCAGCTGGAAATTATTATATAGTTATTGTATGAAGGGGAATGCAAAAGGTGTATTCTCTAGTAATGTACTCCTTTATCCTAATTTTTGTGACAATTTTTTATATATATTTTTGAAACTCAAAGGTAAGTTCTAAAAAGTGATCATTAAATCGATATTGTTATATGCAGTGAAGTGTTGACTAATTAAAAATTCTCATATTTAGAAAATGCATGTCGCGGAGATGAGAATGTTGAGGTAGATGCGTGGTCATATTAGGAGCGATAAGATTAGAAATGATGATATTCAGAACAAGATGAGATGAGGGAAACAAGACTGAGATGGTTTGAATGTGAAGAGGAGATGCACTGACGCACCAATGACGAGGTGGGAAAAGTTTGTTATAGATGATACGAGGAGAGATAGAGGCTGACCGAAGAAGTAATGGGGATAAGATAATATAACCCAACTTCAGGTTACATGTGATATGACCTTAATTAGATGGGAGGGTGTGGATGACATATATTAGGGTATAAGGTTAGAATGTAGTGTAGTATTATGTTGCTCGGGGTGGTTGGTGTTTGTCATTGTACTAGTGGTATGATTATTCTTTAGTATGGTATTTAGTGTGTTTCGATTATCACACTATTGTATTGTTGTTTTGCTTCTTTCTGTAGACTTTGCACTACTTACGTATTACTTGCTAGATTTTCTTCAATATCTCCTTCCTTGTACTTGGATTTGTTGTCGAGAGTCTTTTGAAAACAACATCTCTACCTCTACGAGATAGTGATAAGGTATGTGTATATTTTATCCTCTCCTGACCTCACTTATGGTATTTCATTAGGTATATTGTTGTTGTATTTAAATATCTTAAATGATTTCATCGGATATGTTGTTGAATATATTGATCTCCATCTTCCCACATAAAATTACCCATGACTCATGAGCCGCTTACGCACATTTTATTTTCTCCTAATTAAAGCTAAAATTATTTAAATTATATTAGCCCGCCCTACATGATTAATCCAGATCCGCTAACCAACTTGATTAATCTACTTAATTTTTCTCTATGGACGTTTTTATATGAACAAATATTTATTTATTTATTTATTTTTTAAAAAACTTCTAAATTTATTTTTGGCAATAAAAACTTTTTTCCAGCAAAACACTTGTGCTATTTCCTAAAATCACTTAATTTACTCTCAACATCTTTGTCAAACACCTCATTCATTTTAAAATAAGTACTTTTGGAAGGAAAAACTAATATTGTCTATGTTTCAATTTGTTTGGTATATGTTCCTTTTTTATCCCTATAAAAAAAATAGCGCTTCCTCTTTTTAGCAATTCATTGATTTCAATTTTTTACACGGCATGTTTAATACACAAAACTAAATAACATTTTTATATATTTGACATAACTTTAATCTCTTACTATAAAATTCAAAAGTTTCTTTTACTTTCGAAAACTTCGTTTCAAGTTAAAATAAACCCAAACGAATTGAAATGAAGGAAGTAATACTTTTAACATTATGGATGTTTCAATAAACCCTCAGTTCAAGTAAAATATTTAACAGCATAAGAGAATACATTACTGAAATTAATAGAGAAAAAGCATAACAGCAACAACAAATATTACAATAATCGAATCAAACAGAACAACCATTAATCAAAATTGAAAGAGACCAGTAAATACAGATGAATGAATACACTCATTTCATTAGAATGAATAACAGGACTCTGTTTTCAGTATGAATCTATAGTTTTTTCATTACAAAAGAATGAGATATTAATTGGACAAATTCAATACAGAAATACGTATCTAACTTCAATTCAATTTGAGTATTCATCATTTCTTGAACTTCCATTACAAAGAATGAGATATGAATTCAGTACAAAAATACGTATCTAACTTCAATCCAATCTGAGAATTCATCATTTCTTGAACTTCCATTGCAAAAAGAATGAGATATGAATTCAGTACAAAAATATGTATCTAGCTTGAATCAATTTGAATATTCATCATATCTTCAACTTGCAGTTTCATTTATATTGAGGAATTTCACAATGCATCAAACTTGTTCCCTAGCTGTATCAATTCTTAAATTAGTACCAAGAAATCATTCAGAAACAGGGGAACGTTAACGAAACTAATAATGAAGAGAGAAGAAGAAGAAGAAGAAGCATACCATTAGTGACTAACAAACAAATAATAAGGACGAGGATGATGAGAGTGAAGAGAATAAGAATCAAATTGATGATCCTAATTTTTCCCATATACGTTGTGCGACGGGATTCATCAGCAACAGTATCAGCATCAGCCAACCGGTAGAGCATCCATTCATCCATTAACTGCTTCCACAATAACAATTTCGTCAACATCTTCAAATCAATCGATCCACAATTTTCTTCACTTTTCTTTTTCTTCTTTCTGTAAAAATGGGATGAGTGATGGTTATGGGAGGACCAAATTCTTGTTATATATATATACTCAACTTGATGGTTAGTTAAAAGTCGGTTTTTGATTTGTTCAAATTGGCGCTAATTCTTTAAAATATACTTATTTTGTGAATGAGAATGCAAAAGGCTTACTCTCCTAGTAATATATGGATGTATACTCGTCCGTATTAATTAATTTATGTGATATTTTAAGATTCAAATAAAAAATTTATATGTTTTTTTAAATATAGTAAATGATTTATTATTATGATTTGTAACACTTTTTTACATATATTTCATTTATGTTAAAAAAACAAAACAAAATAAAGATTTATGTCCAAATTCACCATCAAAATTAAATTACTTGTCAAAATTTATATTGTGCTACATAAATATAGTGATTTACTTTGATTCATTATCTTGTAATTTTATCCTTACTGTTTTCCACAGCAATGCTTATATAATCTTACACAAATATTGCACATAGAGGGTCCATTTGATATGAGGGATAAGAGATAAATAATTTTAGAATTTTGTTAGAATATTTTTGTCTCATTTTTGGTTGGCATAAAATTACAGGATAACTTATTTCAAAATTAATTAACCTGAATTGTAGTGTCATTTTTATCCCATATTGAGAATGAAATAACAATCCTAAGATAACTAATTTCAGGATAAATGGTTCCCAACCAAATGAGACATTAGTATTAAATAACCACATAAAGTACATGTATAGTTTACTAAACTACTCCCTCTGTCCCTAATTACTTGTCCATTTTTTAATGGACACATCTATTAAGAAAACAACTATTGGCATAGTAAATTTACTATTTTACCCTTATTAATTGTGAAGTGAATGAATTAAAAACTTAAGATTTTCAAGAAATTCTACCATTTTCAATGTAATTAATTGAGGATATAATAGGTAAAAAAATTTGTTCTTTCTTGATTTGTCAAAATGGACAAGTAATTAGGGACAACTAAAAAAGAAAAAATGGACAAGTAATTAGGGACAGATGGAGTATCTCTTTATATTAAATGTTTCTTGAATTTTTTTTTTTTTAAATGGAGTATAAGGGTGTAGTTGAAAAAATATACTAATGATTATTTTCTTGAATTTCTGTAGTGATAATTATTTTGGGATGAATAGAGTGAGTCTTTAGAATTTTGAAACATCATCAATAAAGTCAATTTAATAAAATACTGTTGGGTTTTAAAAGGTGTGAATGGAAAATGAAGAGTTGCGACTTTTATGAAGAGTTGTGACTTTTATGAAAAGTTGCAATTTTTATGAAGAGTTGTGACTTTTATGAAAAGTTGTGACTTTTATGAAAGGTTGTGATCTTTCCGAAAGATTGTGACTTTTCCAAAGGTTTGTGACCT